>JAFLJL010002439.1:0-26691 GCA_018398815.1 Conus ventricosus | reverse complement strand
AAAGTGCTTCTTCATTTTCGATCTTGAAACGCAATATCCCTTTCATTCCGGTAGCCATAGATCAGAATAGGTTAAAAATATGTCTGCATTGTGTAAAGAAAATATTTCTTGCCCCTCAAGTTTATAGAAATTTTCTTAACAATTGCCCGCCCCAGATTCTGTACAACTGTCCTGTTTGGGTCTGTTGTTGAAACGAGTTCTATTTTGAAAGTAAGACGCGCAGAGCCTGGCACAATCAATTCATCCGTCACCTAAGTCTGGAATTTGACAGTAAGAATTTGATCTGCATCAATAGTAGATGGATTATTTGGAACAATAATATTCCGTTTATTTCCCTTCACGCCAAGGGCTTTTTCTGTTTTCTATGCGGGTCAAGAATCGAGCCATATGTTTGTTGTGGCATTTTTATGAAGCAAAATAAAAAGTTAATTATTTAAAAACATGGCAGGAATTGAAGCTGAAGAAGATTATGATGTTTTTGATCGTGGAGACGACATGAGTGAAATGATCCCTTTGACACAGCATCGCTCAACGCTCTCAATGCAGCGTGAATTAACAGAAAGTACGGTCGGAGCATTTACAAAAGTTTAGGCCAAGAACCTCCCGAATTTATAGACCCAAATGATTTTGAATTAAAAGATGGTCATTTGTCTGTAAAAAACGACCAAGGGCAACTTGTTCGGCTTACAACTAAACCCGACCCATCAAAGTTTTTAGCCGTGGGTTCAATTAGAAATAGACTCAGTGTGAAAGATCAAAATCGCCTTGGCATTGCTAGACCAAAATTAAGGGCGGAGGCAGTTTCTAAACTTCAAAACACACTGCAAGAACTCCCAACAGATAACCAATGCAAAACATGGAACTTAAAGAATTAAATCAATCAGCAGGCGAATTAATAAATACAATAGAAGCAGAAACCAGTTTTTCAGAAGAAACAGCGTTAAAAACAATTAATGATTCCCCATTGCCTATGCGAGAATTATTAGCCCTTGATCGTACTTTAAGAACCATCAGAGGCGAATTAACAAACAATTTAGCAAAACTAGGTGAACTAGATGGGCATATAAAAAGAGAAAAAGAAAAACTCGTTGAGGCTGATGACGCCAACGGCTACCAGTGAACTCGTCACACGGTGAAGTCGTCACAAGCGTCCAGTGATCTCGTCACAGTGATCTCGTCACATACTCAAACCCGGCATACAGTGAAAAAGTGTGGTGAGTTCACCGTGGATTAGCAGACAAACCCTGCTCTTGATATCTGAATATTTGTCTAGATCAATAAATTTCTCGAAGTAGGGGAAAGTAGTCCAAATTGGAACGGGGTATAGATCAGAACACGGCGATTTCTCAGAGGTTTCTGCAAAAGATTCCAACTTTCTGTTTGCCGAGTTTCCTTCCACCAGGGGGCACTACTACACAAACAATCATGGTGACTGGCGGGAAGGTGCGGAGAAGGTGAGGTGATGAAAGATTTGTGTGTCTCTGATGTAATATTTTGTTGTAAAGATATCGGTTGTATACAGCTTTTAGAACGTTAGGAAAATTAAGTTGCTCCATGTTGAAACTAATGCACAACTGCTCATAACCAGACGGGAATAATACTGTTTCTATTGTTCTTCTGTGTTCAGCAATACAAGATATACTCTTCCTATGTTTCGCCTATATTGGAACAGTTTTGTCTTTTAAATCGGAACGTATCAAATAAATCGTATATATTGGAACAGTTTTTTTGTCTGCTAAAATGAACATGTTCCAATCAGCACGATGATTTTTCAGCATTCTTTAATGGTATATGTTTATCTCTCCTCTCTCTCTCTCTCTCTCTCTCTCTCTCTCTCTCTCTCTCTCTCTCTCTCTCTCTCTCTGTGCGTGCATATAATTCATGTGTGTGTGTGTGTGTGTGTGTCTGTGTGAGTGAGTGTGTGTGTGTGCGTGTTTGTGCCAGTGTGGGCGTTTGTGCCTCTGTGTGTGTGTGTGTGTGTGTGTGTGTGTGTGTGTGTATGTGTGTGTGTGTGTGTGTGTGTGTGTGTGTGTGTGTGTGTGTGTGTGTGTGTGTGTGCGCGCGTGCGCTTGCACACATGTGCGTGTAGGTACAGCATGTTTGCTTTCAGAGTTGTTGCTAGTTTATATGTGAATTTAAGTCTGTTTCTATTTTCACACACCTTTCTATTTCCACCATTTCATTATATCTTAAACCAAACATTACTGCATAAACCAGATTTCCCTCTTTTCGTCCCAAAGGTATGGACGATGGTCTGAAGAAGACATGGAGAGGGCCATCACAAGTATTCGGAATGGAGACATGTCACTATGTCAAGCATCCGCTGTCTATGGCATTCCCAAGGGCACTCTGAGCAGACACAACGGAAACAAAAACATGTTTGCCAATGGAGCAGAACCAACATCTGTTGCTTGCGCAGAAGGTTTTTCAAGAGAAAGAGTGAGTGTATTCTTCGACAAACTGGAACACGTCATTGACAAATATCACTTGGACGCAACACAAATCTACAATGTTGATGAAACGGGAATTTCAACAGTTCCAAAGGCTCAGGAGCGGCAGAGATGGGCTTCCTCTTGTGAAATCTAAAATGGTACAAGATGGCTGGCGGCTCTCAGAACCTGGCGGGTTGTCCTCTCACTGGTCACCAGGCGATCCCAGATCCTGAAGAGCTTGGCATTGGTGGACCTGGCATCGGCTCTTTGGCGTCTGATGATGGTCGACTCCTTGAGAAGCTGGCATGCTCTGGTCACAAGTCTGGATTCGTCTGACAGTAGCTGCAGCATCAGATACAGGTTAAGGTTTCCTGCACTGGAAGCCTTGGTGTTTAGTCGGCGATGCCATCCCTCCACGTCGTTGTTGGTCCTTATGCTTCTGTAGAAACAAGACCAGCTGGAAGGTGGCCAAACTGCTGAATCGATCCATGTCTGGCGTATGTAGGTGCAGAGGCAGCGCTGCCCTTCTGTTGTAGCTTCCCCTTCCAACTCTGCCAGAATGCCGTCGATCTTCTCCCAAGGAAGGTAGGGCAGTGTCAGGAGCTGTCGACAGTAACCGTGGAATGCTGGGTCGTTTTGGTAGGCCTGTTGCACCCCCAGCTCCTGCATATGACGCCAAACTGCTTGTCCCCAATGGAAGGAGCATCCACGAACATCAACTTCTGTAAACACTTTACGGAAGGCAGCCCATGCAGCAGCTCCAAAATCCATGGTGACACATTCCAAGTTCCAGGAAAGATCTCTGCGTCGAAGTTCCTGTTTCAAGGCCCGCAGCACAGCCAGATAATCCCGCCGACGTCTCCCAGACATAACAGCAAAGGCCAGTGGTAGCTGCTTTGCCTGGTCCTCTACACGGACAAAAGCGTGAATACTCCACAACTGTATGAAGGGTGCCCTGACCACCTTATATGTTCCGTCTGCATACCACCGTTTGGCCAGACTGAGTAGATTCAGCTGTTGCTCAGAAGAACAACACATGACGCTTGTTGTCCACGGTGATATCCACTGGATCTTCGAACTGGTCAGGCCAATGGTTCATATCCAGTTCAAAGCCGAGATCCTGGGGATGGCGTGGGCGACTTCGCTGGCGGTGATAATTGACAATACGGCCGAGATAGTCGGTTTCTGCGCTGGTTGGGAATGGGCCGTGACTCCTGTAGCAAATGCTCAGCAATGGTGTATGCTGACTGGTATGGTGCAGCTGCAGCTGTCTTCTTGACGTTTCGGACCAGCTTCGCTTTCACCGCTGCTCCAGATTCTGCTGCATGTAGATGCTCCTGTGTGCCTCTGGTGAAGATGTCTCTTCTTGATGGACCATCACCTGGCACTTACAGGCAGCCCGACGCCTGGTGCATCTCCAGTATGTTGCACCATCCTTGGATTGCCTGTGGATACCATAGGTGAAGCCCTCAGAATCAACCAGCAAGGGGTGGCCTCGTTGTGTGCCTCTGGGATGATTTCAAACGTCAATGGCTCGTCCTCCATGATCGGCTCTGTTGTTACAGGATCATCAGCAAGTGAAATCTCCTGCACGTCAGCGGGGACCTGGAAACTGGCACTGCTCATGCTGGCATTAACTAGTTCTTCCTCTACACTGACGTCCATAGAGGCGGTTTCTTCTGCAATCGTAGGGTTCCTCTCCAAAAACGCTTCTGCCAGGGCAGTGGCCTCACAGTCTTGGCATTTCCACTCCAACTCTGTCTCTCCTCTGACAGCTTGTCTGTAAATTCTTCTGTCAATGCCAGTGCCACAAATGCGATGCTGCCATCTTCTACATGTCCCATCACACAACACGGCCTCTTGTCGTGGTCTGACTTCATGCTGGCAAACGATGCAGATAGCAACTTCCATGACTCTGACTTGCTGAATCTGTCAGGAGGAAGCTTTTATATAGGTATTATTATATTATTTATATTATTTATTCTTCACTTTACAAAACATAAATTTGCATGGATGATCACATGACTATTGACATGTTTTCTTACGTCTAGACAACAATCAGTATTGTACAAATATTGGAATATGTACTTATGTTCGTGTGTGTGTGTGTGTGTGTGTGTGTGTGTGTGTGTGTGTGTGTGTGTGTGTGTGTGTGTGTGTACACCTTATTCGACCAGTATTCACCTTACTCTGTAAACATTTAAGTCTCAGTGTATCCCGTGTGTCTAAAGGCATGCTACCGTGGTACTAGTACTGTACAGAAGAGATAATATTAAACCCGTTTACCGATGAATCCAACTCTGTGATCTACCGTGTACTAGTACTGTACAGAGAGAGAGAGAGAGAGAGAGAGAGAGAGAGAGAGAGAGAGATTTCACCTCCTGTTTCTATCTGAATAAATCTCCCTTTTTTGTAAAATATGCTATATGTTCTATATGTTTGTTTATTTTTCTTATATTAATACATACCAGAAATTCCACTAAGATTTTAAACCACACAGACCATTCAGGTATATACCACAGTCATACACCTATTTTTTTGGTATGTCCGATAGTCTTCCTGAAATTGAACAGTGTCTGATTTTTAATTAATCTTAGATTCACGCACGCACACACCACACAGACACACACACACACACACACACACACACACACACACACACACACACACACACACACACACACACACACACACACACGCGCGCGCGATGTTATTTTCCACACACACACGCTCACACATACACACGCACACAATAAATGAAGAACTAGAAAGAATGACTTACATTTAAGAGCTGCGGCCGGAGCAGGCGAAATCAGACTGTCGAATTCTCAGGGTAAGGTACTCAGTTTAAAACTGAATACATCTCTGATCAGCTCTAATTCATCACGGAATTTTTTGCCCTGTCCCCTGCCGTGTGTATTGGTGAGTTTGGTCAGAGACCAAATAGAGAGAGAGATAGTAAGAGAGTGAGATACGTAGAGAGAGAGAGGGTGATCCCTTCTCTGCCTCTGACCAAAATGATTTTTTGGGCGTTTTTTCTGGACACACGCATACACACAATCTCCTCTCTCTCTCTCTCTCTCTCTCTCTCCTCTCTCTCTCTCTCTCTCTCCCTCTCCTCTCCTCTCTCTCGTCTCCTCTCTCTCCTCTCACACACACACACACACACATACACACGCACGCATAGACACAAAGACACACACACTTTCACTCACATACAGATACACATACATACATAAACACAATCACACACACACACACACACACACACACACACACACACACACACACACACACACACTAACACACACATACGCACGCACGCGCTCAAAGAAGCACACAGACATGCACACGTGTACACACATTCACACACACATACACACAATGAGAGAGAGAGAGTGTCGGGGGAGGGTGTTGATTCTTCTGACAGTTTTGCAAAAACAGGCATGCTAAAAATTTGATATCCCCTCACTGTGACGACTTCACCGTGTGACGAGTTCACTGTTAATTGCAAAGAAAAAACAACGGTGAACTCGCCACACATTTTTCAGCTGTGACGACTTCACCGTGTGACGAGTTCACTGGTAGCCACGCCAACTTAGGGCCTGATATTAAAGAAAGAATAACCCAAAGACTAAAGATCTTGAACAAGAGAGATCAGCAAGACTAGAAGTGACGACTACTAACCGAGACCTATTACGAACTCAAGTGAATAGAATAAGAGAAACTATCGAAAAAATTTTATATGAAGACGCAACGCTAGCAGAACGAATAAGAACATTGTTTAGAGAGCAGGGAGTCACATTAGCAAGCGTTATAACAGCCTTAGGATTTGCAATAAGTACACTGGTGATGGCTATTACAGGCGGCGGTGGTCAAAGTTCATTACCTCCGCCGCCATCGCCTCCACCTAATAAATCATGGGTAAAAAAACAGCTTGATCATCTTGCGAATTTATTAAAAAAATTAGCCAGTAAAGCTATAGACTCTTTACCGGGTATATTAGGGGGTATTGTTAGCTGGCTTTTGTCTACTGCAAGCAAAGTAGTTGGCTTTATGGCCGAGCACTTATGGGCATTAGTTCTTGTAATAGTTGGGTTACTATTTAGTAAGATAAAGACCAAGTAATCCTATGCCAGTTAATCCAAGAACAAGCGCTGTCTTTTCATATTCATGGTCATCGCGAACAGAGTCCGCGAGCTTTGCTGAGTCTTCAATGACTTTGGGGGTTTGGACTTCGGGGATTGGATGACTTAATCTTGGGCGTTCTTTTATTGTTTGTAATATTACTGGCTCAGAATTTATGTCGTTTTTCCCAACCTTCTGTTCATTGCCTGCTATAAGAATTTCATTATTATAGTTTATTATTGTTCCTACCTGGAGTCTGAGGTCAGAAGGCAGCATGTATAAACCAGTGCCAACGGCAAAGTCTACTTTCGATCTTGCGTATTGTAAAACATGTTGGTACCTTTGAATACTTGAAGGTAAATCAACTGTAGAATTAATAGCGTCCTCTAAATTTGCTAAGTATTGTTTTTGCGCGTCAAAGCCAGTAGAAGGATCAGTTATGCTCGATCTTGCCTGTGCTTGCGCCCCTAGCAAACACCAAACGTAAGTACGAATAGAGTCGTTTATTCGTTCTATTCCCGCTCTAGTTAGGCCCTTAGAAGCGTCTAAGATAAATGTTGTCCATGCTGTTTTATGCTCTTGCTCTATGGACCAGGGCTGAACAATTTTGAAAGGAGAACGCCGGTCAAAGTTATACTTTCTGTGCGTGCCCTGAAAATAAATGACGCCTATGCCATGATTATGATCCAACTTTTGTCTAAAGCCTGTCTTGATGTTAATATTAAATTCGTTACAGATCCTTTCAAAAGCCTTCATGTCTATTCTGTTGCTGAGTGGATTAAATGGTTTGTCATTTGGTAATGGCGCTTGCAGTTCAGACAAAATACGTCTGAAGGTGTAATAAAAATGAAATCTGTACACTGACCTCACCAAAGGATCGTGGTGATTTAAATGATCAGCATACGACACTCCACACCCAGTTGATGCACAAAACACAGCAAAGTTTAACTGGTTCTGATAAAAACTGCATCGGATGACTAAACCACGCTTTCTGAATGTGCTCGTTTTCAATAGGGGGGTTAAGATATCTGCTTAATGGAGTGCTCACCTTTTTATGAAAAGAGGCAGTCTGGGTCACAGCAATGTCAAGAGTATCAGTTGCTATATTTTTAAGATTGTAGTGCGGCCCAACAGAATATTTTGCGCCAGTATATTTGAATGCACTCATTTTTATTTCGTTTAAAAAAATGTTTGTAACAATAACAACCCAAGACCGCCCTTCGTTTTTAGAACATGCTATTGATAACAATTGCGGGGCCAAAACGGTCGCGCTCCATGAAATATTTTACAAAGTCGAAGGGTTTAATATAAGCGAAACCAAGGGGAATAATAAGATTATAAAAGTTGCGGGGCTCAAAGCTAACCAGTTAACAATACCTGATGGTTATTACGGGTTTTGCTCACTAAAAGAAGCAATGAGTAAATTCGGCATTACTCTCAAACTTAACAATGCAAATCTAAAAACAATATTAACATTCGAACCTGAAAATGCAGATTACTTATTTGATAAAGAGCTAGCTAAAATGTTAGGCTTTAAAGTTGACACTCCGATCACTAAAAGATTTGTTGTTGCGCCAAACAAAACTACTTTTAAGGGGGAAAATCCGCTCGATCTTGCATTACATTCATTACTTTATGTTCATTTGGATGAGCTGAGCACTGATGAAAACTTATATGATGGAGGCCCTCAAATGTTTTAAGAGCTTTACCAGCGGGGAAAGCTGCATATTGCGATTATTGAAATTATACAATTCCCTAATTTACAGTTTAAAAGATTAGTTTGTGGGAGGGTTGGATCATTTAATATAAAAATTGCAGACAAAGCAGGGAAAGTTGTGAAATGCAATAACCTACACATTGTTTTGGAAATAAAATAATAAACTGTACTAAAAATGTCGCGGGGGCCAGAAGAACCAGGAGTTACATTAGCGCCTGTGAGGTGTATAACTTTAGAATTAAAAGACCTTGCAGACGTTGCGGACTTTGAACAGAACGGTGAGATAGGCGCTTTGTATGGTTTTGAGTACACTAAAGATGGTGATTATAAACGCAAAGAGGTTGGTGACAGCAAAAAGTTTCCTAAACTAGAACAGCTGCGCAATCTAGAAGCAAATAATGTTGGTCAGTATGAATATAAAATAGTTCGAAAACCTGACCTCAAATGGCACTTAGAACCATATTTAGAATGGGAAATAAAATTTGAATTCATAAGCCCATTTACATATTTTAGCCGTCAAAAAAGTTTCAGAAAAGCATTCAACTCTGGCCCTTTACATGTAAGTCTTATGCCGGACGACAATAGTCGGAAAGAAATTGAAATAACGCCGTATGGAAAAAGCAGTACATCCTCCACAGAAGAGAATCAGTTTTGAAAGATGCTTCTACAAAATTACAGTTCATTCCGCAAATGAAATTAGGAGACACGTTCACAATGATATTTGAAATTTCTGTCTTAAAAGATAAGGAGAGGGATGGGGTTGTGGGGCGTTAGTGACGTCCTTCTAAAGGGAATTCTAATTAGCTGGCAAAACTTAGACGTTGAAAAACTTAAAGTTACCGTCGTCATTCTTCACAATGGCGAGGATATTAAGGTCATAACAACAAGCAACAAAATCAATATTAGTCTAAATAGAAACAATCTTACAGAACTGAATTGGATTAATCTTACACATTTAGGCCTCGTAGGGTTTTATTATACTGAACAAGTTTTGACAGAGAGTATGATAAAAATAATAACTGGATTAGATTAAATTCTGCTATAAAACTATGGAGCAGTTAAACTTTATGACAAAACTCCTCATTGCTCATTGATTTGTGGGCAAACTGGTTGTGGAAAAACAATATTTATCCTCGACCTGTTACAAACAGTTTATCGTTATAATTTTAATCATATTGTGATTTTCTGCCCAACACTTAAATGGAACAAAGCATATCATGATAGAAGGTTTATATGGGCAGATGATGACATATATTTAGTTAATCCTAGCAATAAACTGAGTGAGTGTTTAGAACAGTTTTATAGACTGTTTGAAGGAACGCAAACACTATTTATTATAGATGACTGTTCGGCAGAAAGAGACATAGTTAAAAAAAGAAATACTTTGTCAAAACTGGCTTTCAGTGGAAGACATGCTGGGATAAGTGTGTGGATTTTATGCCAAAAATATAACTCGGTTTTAAAAGACTTTAGAGAACAGTTAAAGACTGTAGTTTTATTTCACATGAAAGACAGAGACTCATTTGAAGAATGTTTGCGCGAAAATGATGTTATTGAAAATGATCAGGAAAAACATAGGATTAAACAAAAACTGAAATCTGAAAAGTTTAGTAAATTAGTATTGAAAACGGATAACCCTGCACAGTATGTTTGTTTGTAGATAATCGTTATTTTTTGGTTATTGACGTCTTACTTGTCAGAGAACAGTAATATGCGCTTGCGTGTGTGTGTGTGTGTGTGTGTGTGTGTGTGTCTGCCCGCCTCTCTGTCTGTCTGTCTGTCTCTCTCTCTGTCTCTCTCTTCTCTGTCTGTCTGCCGGTGATTCTCTCTCTCTCTCTTCCGCCACAGGAAAAGGCGGCTTTAAGGCCACTTTCGCCCAAAAACACGGTGGTTGAGCAAGTGAGTCAGGATTGGTAAAATACTGTTCTCTCCCCCCCCTCCCCATTCCATTTTCTCATTTTATCTATACTCACCCCTCCCCTCCTCCCATTCCATTTTCTCATTTTATCTATACTCATCCCCCCCCCTCCCATTCCATTTTCTCATTTTATCTATACTCATCCCCCCTCCTCCCATTCCATTTTCTCATTTTATATACTCATCCCTCCCTTCCTCCATTCCATTTTCTCATTTTATCTATACTATCCCCCCCCCCTCCCATTCCATTTTCTCATTTTATCTATACATCCCCCCCCTCCCATTCCATTTTCTCATTTTATCTATACTCATCTCCCCCCCCCCCCCCCTCCATTCCATTTTCTCATTTTATCTCAAGCTCTCTCACTCTTCATCTCTGATAAACATGTTTTGTTTAAAAATTGACATGCCTGTTTTGTCTTGTGTATTATAGGCATTACCTCGTTATTTTGCACACTGGTTTGTGTGTTTAGGTTGGTATTCAATAACGCTGCAGTCTTCTTCAACCTCCGGTTGTTTACACTAAATCAATGCGTAATGCAGGGAGGAAACAACAGACTGTGGAGCGTGGTCAGGCCTGTGGCAGGGGTGAGCTCTGGGGACTGCTTCATCAAAACACTGATCTGGCTCTGGCTTGATGATGCGAAATGGACTAGGTTCACTGATAAAAGAAGGTGCTGGCAAAGACTGTACAGGAATGCAGCATACATTTTTCTGATCTGTTCAGGATGAAGTTCAGTTCAGTTCAGTGGTTTATATTAAAGTTTAATGTCTTTCCTTTGCCAGATGATATTAGACATTTATTTTTTTTCAAAAAGAAGAAAGGAAAAAATAAAACCAACAACTCCACACCCAACTTATCATCCATGTTAGTACTTTCAAACCCACATCTCATGTTTTCATTTGTGAAATACCCTAGAGGTACACAAAATTGTTGATTATTATAAAAATTTTGCAACCTGTGTCTGGGAAATAACCATGGCAGTTTCATCAACATATGAACCATATAAGACAGTATTGACATGATCAAAGTTGTTCATCTCAACACCTTTCTCCTTTCAGGATAAAGTTGATGCATGCAGTCACCAGTGATGGGTTTTTCTGAAGGTATCAGAATATCAGTTACAGAAATAATCGAAGCATGGCTATGGAAAGAGTTGTATACACTTATTTGGAAAATCACCACATACAGTATGTCTCAGTCACAGGCACAGTTGCATGCTTGGCCTTGATATAACACATAGAAACATACAAACATCTACACACACACACACACACACACACACACACACACACACACACACACACATGCGCGCACACATTCTCTCTCTCTCTCTCTCTTGCTGTCCCTCTCTCTGTGTCTCTCTTGCTCAGTGTCTTGTTCAGCCGCTTTCTTTCTCACTCATCTCTCCCTCTCTCTGTGTCTCTGTCCCTGTCTCTGTCTGCCTGTCTCAGCATATTGAGAGATAACCTGATAATTGGATTTAAAAGCAGAAAAAAAAATTATATCCTGCAATTTCTATTGATCATAACAGAATTGATTAATCAAATGGTTTCTTTTGAATTTGAATCTTGTTGCTGGTGAACACTATGAGACCTAACAGGGTGTTGTAGAGTGTCACGAGTTTGTTACGAGGCCTATGACGATTGGCCCACCTAGGCTAGTAGAATTATTCATTTATTTATTGTCGTCGTTGTTGTCGTATATCCGTCCCTTAATGTGGCTTGTGGTGTGGTTGCACCTTTGGTGTGGTTTAGCTCAGGTTAGGTTTACTTTCTCTCTCTCTCTCTCTAATTCCACTGCCCGTGCAATTCATCCTGCAGGTTCACGGGTGGTGGGTATCTTTTTCTTGTACTGGCTGTCTCTATCGGCCTCTCACCTGTCTTTTCACCTGCCGCACGTGCAAGGTTCCTCTTAGGCTTGAGGTATTCTCACCGTGACGTAGCGTGGCATGTTGGCCGCCATTGCTGAGGCAGGTTATCTCTTCACTCGAGCGGAAGATGTCTCTGGGAGCGCCTGCTCTGGTCCTGGTTCTTCACCATTTCGTCGAAGGTACAGTCGGTACCTTCACTTCCTACAGTCGGCCTGTAGGAGAGAGACATCACTTCATCTTTTTCCGCATCTGTGCTGCTGTCCTCTCGACTGGACAGAGGGCAGAGAGAGTCGTTTGACCCGCCTCTTTTGGGTCACCCACGGGTAGCTGGTAAGCATCAGTTTCGTGGTTTATTTGTTGTTGTGTTTTTTTGATGTTAGCCGGCTAATTCTTCTCTTTTGCGCAATTTGTTTTTGGTTTTCAAAATTATAAAAGAAATATTGTTTGAGACCATTTTTTCTGGTTAATTCAATCTTTAACCTGGCCAGTCAAATTATATCTTAAAGTCTTTCTCCTTTTTATGCATTTGGTGATGCGGTAGTCGGCGGGGATGGGAGAGAACCTGGTGATTCAGGGTTGGTACTTGCTTGGTCTCGCTCGTCCGCCCCTGTCACATTCGCCGGACTCTTATTCTTCGGCCACCGTCTGTTTGTGTGCAAGGAGAACGAGTTTTATGTTCGCGAGCGTGCGTACGCATGATTTGTCGTTTGGATGCGTGGTGGGAAATTTGTGTTATTTTGAAATGTTGCCATAAAATGTGGGGATAATTGTGCCATTGAATTATTATTATTTGCAAATGTGGTGGCAGATGTAAAGCCATGGTTGCTTTATTAGTTCAATTCCTAAGAAAGGAAAATGTTAAACGTGAGTGAAAGAAGGATGAAGATAATTCATATTTGATTTATAGCCTGTTAATTTAATGCAGTCTCTTACCTGCTTTGTATGAGAAGACTTTAACGAACATTCCTGATTTGGTTGGTTTGCTGTGTTATGCTCGGGACTGTGTTGAGCTGGTGTTGTTGGTGTGTTTAGTAGACCTCCCCTCGCCCATCATGCGAGTGGCTGTTAGGGTTTAACGGCATGGGTCAGACTGTACTGACTGCGGGGTTCCAGTACCCTTCTTTCTTCCTTCCTCCCAGTTACCTTTTCCCTCCTCCCGGAGGCTTCACCCGGAGCACGCACTGGTTGGGGCCACGCACTGGTTGGGACCGCACACTGGTTGGTAACGCGCACTGGTTGGGATCGCGCACTGGTTGGTAACACGCACTGGTGGGGACCACGCACTGGTTGAGGCCACGTTCTGGTGGAAAAGTCCGTGGACTTGGCTGGACGGTCCTGATCCCCGTCTAGGACCTCCAGCAACAACGCCCCGTCCCCCGAGACGCGCTCTCCACCGTCTGTTTGTGCGTGTCAAGGGTGTCGGCCTTGAACGGCTCTCTTCAAGAACCGACCCGGTTTGGGGCACCTAGTGCGACAGGGTGCTCCCAGTAGACTTTGGAGAGGCAGGGGTGTGAGGGCATTACATGACAGGGAAAGGGATGGGTGCTGGAATTATTTATTTATAATTGTGTATATGTCATATGTGTTGAAATGCTTGATGGTGATTGTGTATGTCGTGTATTGAAATGCTTGATTGTGATTGTGCATGTTGTGTGTGTTGGAATGCTTGATTGTGATTGTGCATGGTGCGTGTGTTGAAATATTTATTTGTGATTGTGTGTGTTGATGTGAATAAATGGGGTGTTGTATCGTAATCTTTCTTGTGTGGGCTCTTGTGAGGCGTGCGAGGTCAGTCACTCCCTTCACTCCCATCTAGACCGATCCTGTCAGGGCAGACCTCCAGGGGTCGGTCGTGACATAGAGCTGATGTGACAATGTTGCAGAACCAATCCTGACAGGATGGACCATGAAAATTCACCTGTCCTCAGCTCCTCAGCTCCGCCGAATTCAGCCTGGTCTGTGCCAGAAGTGACAGCGTCTGTGCCAGAAGCGACAGCGGAGGGATGCGAGGGTGGGCGGAGTGCCAGGGAAAGGGTGGAGGAGTGGAGGGAGCTGATCCATCATTTCTGGAAGCCGCTGGTGTCGACACTGCAGCCTCTGCCCGTCTTCCTCAAGGCCAAGTTCTGTGACCCGCGCTCGGAAGGTAGGTCTGGCTAACTGTCACTGGCAACCTCAGCTCACAATGCCATGGAAAGACATGGAGCCCTGGTGACATTGTTCTCAATGCCATGGCAAGACATGGAGCCCTGTTGACATTGTTCTCAATGCCATGGCAAGACATGGAGCCCAGAGAACTAATAAATGCCAATCCTAGCTCAACCGCCCTCAACCAGTTTCGGGCGGTTGAGCTAGGAATTGGCATTTATTAGTTCTCTCCTAGTAAACCCTACAAACAAACATACTGTGTAGGATTATCCGTTTTCAATACTAATTTACTAAACTTTTCAGATTTTAGTTTTTGCTTAATCCTGTGTTTTTCCTGATCATTTTCAATAACATCATTTTCGCGCATACATTCATCAAATGCGTCTCTGTCTTTCATGTGAAAATAAAACTACAGTCTTTAACTGTTCTCTAAAGTCTTTTAAAACTGAGTTATATTTTTGGCATAAAATCCACACACTTATCCCAGCATGTCTTCCGCTGAAAGCCAGTTTTGATAAAGTGTTTCTCTTTTTAACTATGTCTCTTTCTGCCGAACAGTCATCTGTAATAAATAGTGTCTGCGTTCCCTCAAACAATTTATAAAAGTGTTCTAAACACTCACTCAGCTTATTGCTGGGATCAATCAAATATATGTCATCATCCGTCCATATAAACCTTCTATCATTATATGCTTTGTTCCATTTAAGTGTGGGGCAGAAAATTACTATATGATCAAAATTATAACGATAAACTGTTTGTAATAGGTCGAGGACAAATATTGTTTTTCCACAACCAGTCTGTCCACAAATCAGTGAACAATGAGGGGTTTTTATCATAAAGTTTAACATCGGCATTGACACCAAAGTCGTCTGCTCCATAGTTTTATTACAGAATTTAATCTAATCCAGTTATTATGTTTATCATACTCTCCGTCAAAACTTGTTCAGTATAATAAAACCCTATGAGGCCTAAATGTGTAAGATTAATCCAATTCAGTTCTGTAAGATTGTTTCTATTTAAGTCAACATTGATTTTGTTGCTTGTTGTTATGACCTTAATATCCTCACCATTGTGAAGAACGACGATGGTAACTTTAAGACGTTTAACGTCTAAGTTTTGCCAGCTAATATTAATTCCTTTCATAAGTATGTCACTGACGCCCAAAGCTCCATTCCTCTCCACATCTTTTAACCTTTACTAGCCGAGTCGTGACAAAAGTGGACGACAGGATTTCTCTCCTTGAGGCGCGTCGTCCAAGTCCGGATGACGGACAGACAGAACTGTCTGCCGTGTCGTCAACCTTCAGACGACGGGAACATAAAAAATTCCTACACTTTCCATGTGATGGTCCAAGGGAAATAAGCCATGTAACTAGTCTTGGGGATGTTGTAGCGAGTAGTAGACCTTACTTTCAGTGCTCTGCCGTGAACTTGGCTGACCCCAGCACTTTGAAACAAAGACTGTCGGCACCGGGCTTTCCCGCTAAGCGCGTGCACACGTGGCATTTCCTGTGCCAGCAAAAATGTCGGTCAGGCGAGGGTGTGCCAGCTGGTGATCATTTTTTATGGCCAGTGTCAATATACTGCTTTTTGTGTGTGTTACTGCAAGAAAATGATGCTGCTGTGGAGTAAGTGCGACAGCCAGTGTTTGAACGTCGGGGTGTAAAGTACAAGTGCTGTATATAACTTGTGTTATGATCAGCTATTCTCAGCTTTTTCTTTTATTTTTATGGTGTATTAGGCCTATTGCGTTTTGATCAACAGTAGTCTTTGTACCGGGGTACTTTAGAAACTTACACCCGTGGAATTGTTCATCCAGTGAAAAGAAACGCTCCGTCAGCCAAATACCAACATGACTGTGAATCAGAACAGTGCGCGTAGTGTATTGATCATTCCGGAAAAACTCATGGAAGTTGTTGTTTTTTTCAATGGATTACATGATAACTCCTGGATGATTTGCAAGGTAAGATTGGAATGTTTTTTCGTCCCTTTTTCTCCTGATTTGGTGTTGTGAAAGAACGGAATAGAATGTAAACAAAGAATTTTTTTTACTTGTCAGTCATGTTTTTCAGCGCACAGTCGTGTCTATACATTGAAAGTAAATGATTCAAAATTACTATGTTCGATTAGTTGAGTGTTTGTTCTTTCCTATGACACCTAACACAACACTGTCAGTTGTTGTCTAGCTACCGTAAAAAAAAATCAAAAAGTAGCGAAATATGCGCGTCAGCAGGGAATGAGCGCACATGCGCGAGCTGCGGCGGCCGGGAACTGTGCTGCGGCACTGCCCCCGGCCAGATAGCATTAAGACAGAAATTTCAAATATCATTGTGAACGTGTCTCCTAATTTCCTGCGCGGAAAGAACTGTAATTTTGTAGAAGCTTCCTTTAAAACCGTTTCTCTTCTGTGGAGGATGTACTGTTTTTTCCCATACGGCGTTATTTCAATCTCTTTTCGACTATTGTCCTCTGGCATAAGACTTACATGTAAAGGGCCAGAGTTGAATGCTTTTCTGAAACTTTTTTGACGGCTAAAAAATGTAAATGGGCTTATGAATTCAAATTTCATGTCCCATTCTAAATATGGTTCTAAGTGCCATTTGCTGTCAGGTTTTCGAACTATTTTATATTCATACTGGCCAGCATTATTTGCTTCTACATTGCGTAGTTGTTCTAGTTTAGGAAACTTTTTGTTGTCGCAACCTCTTTGCGTTTATAATCACCATCTTTAGTGTACTCAAAACCATACAAAGCACCTATCTCACCGTTCTGTTCAAAGTCCGCAACGTCTGCAAGGTCTTTTAATTCTAAGGTTATACACCTTACAGGCGCTAATGTAACTCCCGGTTCTTCTGGCCCCCGCGACATTTTTTAGAACAACTTATTATTTTATTTCCAAAACAATGTGCAGGTTATCACATTTCACGACTTTCGCTGTTTTGTCTGCAATTTTTATATAAATGATCCGACCCTCCCACAAACTAATCTTTTAAACTGTAAATTAGGGAATTGTATAATTTCATAATCGCAATATGCAGCTTTCCCTGATGGAAGAGCTCTTAAAACAGTTGAGGGCCTTCCATTATATAAGTTTTCATCAGTGCTCAGCTCATCCAAAGGAACATAGAGTAATGAATGTAATGCAAGATCGAGCGGATTTTCCCCCTCATAAGTAGTTTTGTTTGGTGTAACTCTAAATCTATGATTGTCAGCTGCAAAGCCTAACATTTTAGCTAGCTCTTTATCAAAATAGTAACCTACTTCTTCTTCAGGCTTGAATGTTAACATTGTTTTCAGATTCGCATTGTTAAGTTTGAGGGTAATGTTGAAGTTACTCATTGCTTCTTTTAGTGAGCAAAACCCGTAATAACCATCAGGTATTGTTAACTGGCTAACTTTGGTCCCTGTTTTGTCAATTTTTTGAATCTTATTATTCTTCTTGGATTCGCTTATATTAAACCATACAACTTGTAAAAAATTTCATGGAGTGCAACCCTTCGGGTTCCGCAATTGTTATCAATAGCATGTTCTAAAAACGAAGGACGGTCTTGAGTTGTTATTGTTACAAACATTTTTTAAACGAAATAAAAATGAGTGCATTCAAATATACTAATGCAAAATATTCTGTTGGGCCGCACAACAATCTTAAAAATATAACAACTGATACTCTTGACATTTCTGTGACCCAGACTGACACCTTTCAAGTAAAGGTGAGTACGCCATTAAACAGATATCTTAACCCCCCTATTAAAAAAGACTACATCCCGAAAGTGTGGTTTAGTCATCCGATGCAGTTTTATCAGAACCAGTTAAACTTTGCTGTGTTTTGTGCATCAACTGGGTGTGGAGTGTTGTATGCTGATCATTTAAATCATCCTACAGATTTCATTTTTATTACACCTTCAGACGTATTTTGACTGAACTGCAAGCACCATTACCAAATGACAAACCGTTTAATCCATTTAGCAACAGAATAGACATGAAGGCTTTTGAAAGGATCTGTAACGAATTCAATATTAATGTTAAGACAGACTTTAAACAAAAGTTGGATCTTAATCATGGTCTAGGCACCCTTATTTTTGGGGCGTGCGCAGAAAGTATAACTATGACTGGAATCCTCCTTACACATCTTTCTCTTCAGGCACAGCTGTTCACCTCGGGTCCATAGAGCAAGAGCATAAAACAGCATGGACAACATTTATCTTAGACGCTTCTAAGGGCCTAACTAAAGCAGGAATAGAACGAATAAAACGACTCTGTTCGTACTTACGTTTGGTGTTTGCTAGGTTCGCAAGCACAAACGAGATCGAGCATAACAGATCCTTCTACTGGTTTTGATGCACAAAAACAATACTTAGCAAATTTAGAGGATGCCATTAATTCAACAGTTGATTTGCCTTCAAGTATTAAAAGGTACCAAAATGTTTTACAATACGCAAGATCGAAAGTAGACTTTGCTGTTGGTACTGGTTTATACATGCTGCCTTCTGACCTCAGACTCCAGATAGGAACAATAATAAACTACAATAATGAAATCCTTGTGGCAGGCAATGAACAGAAGGTCGGAAAAAACGAAATAAATTCTGAGCCAGTAATATTGCAAGCAGTAAACAAACAAGTCGACCCCCCCCCAAAATAAGTCATCCAATCCCCGTGGCCCAAAGCCTAAAGACCGCTGGAGACCCGGACTCTGTTCGCAATGACGAAAAAAATAATGCCCATGAATATGAAAAGACAGCACTTGTTTTTGTATTAACTGGCCTAGGATTACTCGGTCTTTATCTTACTAAAAATTAACCCAACTATTAAGAGAACTAATGTCCATAAGTGCTCGGCCATAAAGCCAACTACTTTGCTTGCAGTAGACAAAAGCCAGCTAACAACACCCCCTAATATACCCGGTAAAGCGTCCATGGCTTTACTGGCTAATTTTTTTAATAAACCCGCAAGATGATCAAGCTGTTTTTTTACCCATGATTTATCAGGCGGTGATGGAGGCGATGGCGGTGGAGGCACTGGGCTTTGACCACCGCCGTCTGTAATAGCCATCACCAGTGTACTTATTGCAAATCCTAAGGCCGTTATAACGCTTGCTAATGTGACTCCTTGCTCTCTAAACAGTGTTCGTATTCGTTCTGCTAGCGTTGTGTCTTCATATAAAATTCTTTGGATAGTTTCTCTTATTCTGCTCACTTGAGTTCGTAATTGTTCTCGGTTAGTAGACAACACTTCTAGTCTTGCTGATCTCTCTTGTTCAAGATCTTTTAGTCTTTGGGTTATTCTTTCTTTAATATCAGGCCCTAAGTTAGCGTCATCAGCCTCAACGAGTTTTTCTTTTTCTCTTTTTATATGCTCATCTATTTCACCTAGTTTTGCTAAATTGTTTGTTAATTCGCCTCTAATGGTTCTTAAAGCATGATCAAGGGCCGCTATTTCTCGCATGGGTAGCGGTGAGTCGTGTATAGTCTTTAACGCTGTTTCTTCTGAAAAACTGGTTTCTGCCTCTATTGCATTTATTAATTCGTCTGCCGATTGATTTAATTCTTTAAGTTCCATGTTTTGCATTTGGTTATCTGTCGGGAGTTCCTGCAGTGTGTTTTGAAGTTTAGCAACTGCATCCCTATCTAATTTTGGTTTAGTAATACCAAGGCGATTTTGATCGCTCACACTGAGCCTTTGTCTAATTGTACTCTTTTTTAAAAACTTTGATGAGTCTGGTTTAGTTGTAAGCTGAACAAGTTGTCCTTGGTCGCTCCTCACAAACAAATGGTCATCTTTTACTTCAAAATCATTAGGGTCTATAAATTCGGGAGGTTCTTGGCCTACACTTTGGTAAAATGATCTGACCTTACTTTCTGTTAATTCACGCCGCAATGAGGGCGCCGAGCGATGCTGTATTAAAGGAGTCATTTCACTCATGTCGTCTCCAGGATCAAAATCATCATAATCTTCATCTTCAATGCCTGCCATGTTTCTTTAATAATAAACTTTTTTATTTTGTTTTATAAAAAAATGTCACAAGCATATGGCTCGATTCTTGACCCACATAGAAGACTGAAAGAACCCTTTGGCGTGAAGGGAAATAAACGGAATATTACTGTTCCAAATAATCCATCTACTATTGATGCGGATCAAATTCTTACTGTCAAATTTCCAGACCTAGGAGCGGATGAAGTGATTGTGCCAGGCTCTGCACGTCTTACTTTCAAAATAGTACTCGCTTCAACAACAGACACACACAGGACAGTTGTCCAGAATCTGGGACGGGCAATCGTTAAGAAAATTTCTATAAAACTTGAGGGGCAAGAAATATTTTCTTTACACAATGCAGACATATTTTTAACCTATTCTGATCTATGGCTAACCGGGAATGAAAGGGCTGATCTTGCGTTTCAAGGAATCGAAAATGAAGAAGCACTAAAACATAGAATAGGCGCCAAAGATACAAAAGACAGTAAAAAGTATGCAGCTGAAAAATTTTGCGTATGGAAATCGCTTTTCCATCCCCCTAGATTTTTGAGTTGTTAAAAGCGCATGCACCGTACTTTCAAGGAGCATTAAAAGAAGATTGTCATATGAAAACTTTTAATGAATTACAAAGTGTTATCAGATCATCGACACCGAAGAAAAGTACAGCATTTCTGACATCTCGTTAGAGTTTGACGTTGTTAGCAACCCTAATTTAGCAAGGCTGATTGAGCAACAATATCAGTCAAAAATTAGCAATATATTACGAAAGAGTGATTCTTTCATACAACATATCCAGAAGCAGGGCAGACACAAAGGGAATTTTGGGTTTTAGTGTCGCAGCAAGATCGCTTAAAGGTTTTATTGCTGTGCAAAGATGAAGAAACTTTTCAAAAGAGGAAGTGAAAAGTTTTTTAATCCAAAAATAACGAAAGTAACAATGTTCGATTGAGGGTAGTCCTAACCAAATCTACGCTAGCGGGCTTAAACCTTATCAGCATTTTGATGAAATAAGAAAATGTTTGGAGGCGGGAGGTGTAGAAATCCAACAGTTGACCTTGTGTCTAAAGATTTACTCTTCACAAAGTTAGGCTTGATGATATTTAACAACAAAATAGGTTTGGATTGACCCAAGGTCAACAGAGGATAATCAGTTGCATGGAAGCGGGAGAACTGTGAGAGGTAATAAACATTCAAATTGATAAAGAAGAAGAAGCCCATAAACCGCTTAATGTACATTTGTTTTTAATATATGATGCGCAGCTGAATATTGAGATAACAGATTAAAGATATACAATACTAAATTATTTTTATTTAAAAAAAGCATGTCTGTTCAGGTTTATCCAAATGTGCCCACAGCGCCGCCAAGAGAAAGATAATAGAAAACCCTAGCATAAAAACCTTCAGATTAACCAATATTACACAAAAGCAACAAAACTAGAGCAGGACCTTTCAAAATACAGCAAAACCCAAAAGAAGGTATTCTGCTGCCTGTATGCTGTTACATTTTGTTAATACTGGAGCATCAACTATAAGTGCTGCATCGGCAGGAACAAGTGTAGGCCTCTTAGCAACGGGCATAGGCGCACCCGCAGCTTTACCTCTAGGAGGTTTGTCTTTAGCTCTCGGTCTGTGTTCATTAGCTGTAAGTGCGGCTGGCAAAAAATTAAAAACTAAACTCCAAAAGCACACAGCTATGGTTCAACTAATAACGGCTAAACTTAGTTCGTTTAAATGACAATAAATTAAAGCGCTTGTTGACTCAAACATCACGGATGAAGAAATTAATCGTTTACAGGCCGATTTTGATGACTACAAAAGACAAAAAGTTTGATCTTCAAAGAAAGGCGAGGACAAATTTTTCTCAACAGCCAGACCCTGAGCAGATAAAAAAGGAATGCTTAAAAAAGTAAACGAGACATTAAACTCTGTTTAAACAGCTCACAGTAACAACATCGAAGGGTGTTTATACTTTAGTTTATGAGTCAAGCACCAAAAAGACCGTTGATATTGATTTGATTAAGTATTTTTTTAAAATTTAAATAAATATTTTGAGTTAGAAAAGAAACTCAAAATGGCTAAGTATATGAAGGACCAGACGAATTGTTTGAAGGAATGCTCGAGAAAGAGCGTTTGTCAGGCATTGGGAAAGATATTGATCTAGAAGTCATTGATCCAACAAACGTACGGCAAGCGTTGTTCATGTATTTCTCAAGTTCCAAGTAAACTAACAATAGACCCGCCAGTTAAAGTAATGTTTTAGCTGTTTTTAATTGACTATGTAACAATAAATGAAGAAAATCTAGAAGTCTGGGGCTCGACTAAACAACAGACTATTCTTTCTCGTAATGACTTAACACTCGGTTGGGCAGACGAACTGCTTGCACAGTTTGACGCTGCCGCTGAAGAAGCCAAAATGAGAGGCTCCGGTTGGTCAGAGGGCGAAGTCCTAGAGATCAGATTAAAACAGTCTAAGTATGCACCGTTGTAGGCAGGTCTTACATTCCACTACCTCGAGAGTTGGTTTAAAAAAAAGCAGTTCTAAACAAAAAGGAATACGGGACAACAAATGTTTCATGGGGGTGTGTTCTCGCAAGGCTGCTTTTATATTCGCAAAAACGCAGAGAGAGGGGTTCTAACTATCGTCCTTAATCAATGATCTTAACTTTAGTGGAATATCCTTTCCGTTAGCGTGGATTCCATTGATCAGTTTGAAGAACAAAACACCAATAACTGTTAATGTCTACACAGGGGATGAGGAAAAAAATCTACACCCGATTAAGTGTCCAAGAACAGCCCAACGATTGGCGAACCAGAAAAAAAATCATGTTGACTTACTACTGTTGTTTTCCCCAGCGGGGCTACCGCATTACACATTGATAGAACAATGAGTAAACTAATGCAGCATACTTCAAAAGATGGGCACAAACAAGAATTCTGTAGAAAATGTTTAAACAAGAATGCCATCTGTTCAAGCCGCAACGAACATAAGAAACATTTGTATTGGCCCAGTTGACTGTAATACAGAACTAATTACCCCCCCAGAAGGCAGTAAAGTTAGTTTTAAAACTGGAACGGGGTGCAAAATTCCCCCATATGTTGTTTACGCAGACTTTGAGTCGCTTATTGTTCCTTATGAGGGGCCCAGCGCCACAAAAACTTCGAAAATTAGTTTTAATGAGTAATCATCAGATTTGTTCATTTTGCCTTCATTATTGTCAGGTCGGATGGCGTTCATTCAAAGCCAGGAATTATATGGAGGGCCAAAATGCCGCAGAATACTTCTTAGAACGCATGAAAGAAAGTGCGTAAATGACTGTTCTAATAATCTAAATTTATCTGAAAATCAGGGATGACCCCTGAAGACCAAGAACAGTATGACGCAGCCACTCACTGTTGGATTTGTGGTTTAGGTCTCTCATCAGCGCTAGAGATCCAACAGTAAGAGACCATGTCACATTAGCGGAAAGTTTCAGAGGAGCAGCGCACAGTAAATGCAATCTTCAACTAAATTTTGATCCTAAGACATGGAAGCTGCCCTTTCTTTTTCAAAACTTGCGAGGTTACGACTCTAAATCTTATAATTGAAAGCAGTGGACGATGCCTTCAGGGTGTATGCATTGCACAGTCATCAGAAAGTACATGTGCTTTAATCTAAATTAACATGTTTTTTATGACTCTATGAAACATGATGGGTTCATTAGAGTCACTGGCTATGTCCTTAAAGTCCTGCCAATAACAGAGAATATTTTGACTCAAATCTTGTTTTGAAAGGGCGTTTTAACCCCTTTTGAGTTTCATGAACAGTTGGGAAGGTTTGATGAGATACACTTCCTCCTAAAAGGGGCGTTTTTCTAGGGCTTAGAGGAAAGGACAAACGTGATTTGATTACCAGCATGCTCAAGATGCGTGGCAAAAAGTTACAGTGTTTAAAACAATGGGAGACTATCATGACTCCTACTTGAGGGCTGATAATGGTTTTTTGGCGGAAGTCTTTGAAATTACAGAAAGACCTGCATGAAACATTATAGCCCGGATCCCGCGCATTACATTTCTGCGCCCAGGATGAGTTGGGATTTCTTTCTAAAGTTTACTGGAGTACAGATTGATTTATTGTCAGATTTACCAATGATTCAGATGATGAAAACGGATTGCGTGGAGGAATTAGTATGGCGTCGCATCTTACTGTAAAGCAAACAAAAATACTTTTGGAAAGACTATGATCGAGTAAAAAGTCTAATATCTTATGTATTTAGATGCAAACAATCTGTATGGTTGGGCAATGGCGCAATCACTTTCCCTTACGTAACTTTAAAAATGTACACAGGCGGCGATCCGAATAATATTCAAAAGGCATTTAAAGTGGTTGGCAGTTTAAACGCCTGATCAACAGCGTGGTTTCATTTAGAAGTTGACTTAGAATATCCTCAGGAACTCCATGACCCGATAATGACTATCCATTAGCAGCAGAAAGTCTAAAGATGGCGAAAACAGAACCACCTAACTTGTGCCTAATCTTGAGGCAAAAAAAATTTGTCTGTCATTACAGACTTCTGCAATTTATTTAAGACATGGGGTTTAAATTGACGGGAGTTCATCGCATAATTGCTTTTTATCAAGAACAGTTCATGAAACCCTAATCATGAAGAACACTGATCTTAGAACTAAATCCCCAGATGCTTCAGAAAAAGACTTTTTCAGCTGATGAACAACAGCTGTTTTTTGGAAAGACTATGGAGAATCCGCACAAGCGCAAAGATGTCAGATTGGTCACCAGAGAGAACGAAGCAATTAAGCTGACTTCAAAACCTTAATTATCAGGACTTCAGAAAATTTCATGATCACCTTTTTGGCATAATGATGAAAAAAAAGAAAGTCAAATTGGACAAGCTGTATTTATTGGGTTTATGTTTTAGAATTATCAAAGCTTTTGATGTTAGAGTTTCTTTATGACTCTTTAAGCCCTCGTATCCTGAGTCCAGAGTACTTTACCCCGATACAGACAGTTTTGTTATAGATTCCTACTGAAGAATCTATAAAGACATGGAATTAGAAGTAGCTAAAGGGCAATGCAGGATGGTATGACACGTCCGATTATCCTAAAGATTCGCCTTTGCATTCATTTTCTAATAGAAGGTTTTAGGAAAGATGAAGGATGAATTATCGGAGGGGTGATTAAGGAGTTTATTGGTTTAAGGTCGAAAATGTACAGTATTTCGAGCCAGGAGAAAATCATTAAGAAAGCAAAGGGAATATCTCGCAGCGTTGTGCAGTCAAACATATCACATGACAACTACAAAGAAGCATTGTTTGGCAATAAGACTTTTCATCATGACAACGTAAAACTGCGATCTAATCTACATGAAATCAACACAACAGTTGTAACAAAGAAGTCGTTAGATAGAACAAACACAAAACGAGTATTTGTTAATCCAGAGTTTTCATATGCAATCGGTCACTGGAGGACCGCATAAACAGGGGGGTTTTATATTTTTCATCAACTTTTATTATAAGATCAATCATAGCTTCATCCAATTCATTTAAATCTTTTCTCATGTTTGCTTGACGCGTTCGAATTTTTTTTATTATTTCAAGATATTCTTTTTCCCAATTTGGGGGTTTGAGTTGTAGGTGATCTGGATGATTTAGCATGCATTGATTAATCCCCGAAAATGTTTCCTTAATAGCATTACACGCATGAAATGATTCCCGTATCATTTTCAAGGTCTCTTCCTTTACCATTCTTGTTTCGTTCTGCACTTCCTTCTGAGCTTCCATTTTAAACTCAAATATATTTACGTAAATTAATTAAAGCGGAACTGTGTCTGGCGGGATTATCTGCAGTTCTTCCTTCACAAAAGATCTTTGAGGAGCTGGTTGTTTTGTTGTGTCGGTTTCTCGTAAATAATACACGGGCGGATTCATCTTTACAATTCTTTTTATTTCATATGGATCAACACTCCAAACTGGATCTGTTGCCCTGATGCGAGTGTCCCCTTCTGCTTCCCCCGGTAAATAAAGGTACCTTACTTTTAAACCAAACGGTAATAGTTTGCCGGATGAAGACTCTACTTCAACAACATTTATTGTTTTTCTTTTGATTGCTTGTACTGGTTTTAGTCCTTTAAATTCTTCATTATTCATTGCGCGCAAAACTGAGGGCAATCTTCTAACCCATTCTGTGTTGCGAGAATTGTCAATCAGCTCTCTGTGATACTGGTAGGAGAAAAGTCTTTCGGCTAACTGTTTGTTAAAGTTTTCAACTAAAGCCTGTGATCTGTGAACTCTGGAATGCCTCTTTTAATGGTAACTCTATGTTTCAACAATAATTGATTCACTTGCCCTTTAAATTCTTTTCCATCATCGACTTGAATCATGCGAGGATAAGTTAGCGGGCCTCGTTGGTATATCAGTTGTATAGCGACAGCAACAGCAGAAGCACTCTTTTGTGTTAAGTTCCGCATCTTTGTATCTGAAGTTGTCAATGACTTGTGCGCGTATCATGCTGATGG
>JAFLJL010002437.1:12500-25009 GCA_018398815.1 Conus ventricosus | reverse complement strand
GGAGAGGAGGGAGCGGAGGAGATGGAGTGAAGGAAGGGGGAAGAGAAGGGACGGAGGAGATCGAGAGAGAGAGAGAGATGGAGGGGGGAGGGAGGAAGGAGGGATCGGGGGACGGAGGGATCGAGAGGAGGGGGGAGGGAAGGAAGGAGGAGGGACGAGGGGATCGAGGAGAGGTGAGTGGAGGGAGGGAGGGGGAGGGAGGGAAGGAGGGAAGGAGAGAGGGGCGGAGGTGAGACAGAGACAGAAAGATCTGATGAATAGTCTTGAGACCCGAAAGGAACTTGCAGTGCACCCGCTCAGTCCTCAAAGCCTGAGGATAACATCTGGCAGAGAGAGAGAGAGAGAGAGAGAGAGAGAGAGAGGTGAGTAGAGAGAGAGAGAGAGAGAGAGAGAGGAGAGAGGAGAGAGAGAGCCTCAGCCAGTTAGAAGCAGATGACACCCGATGATCACATGCCACCCCGGGTAGCTGAACACACAGACTACCATTGTGTTGACAGACAGTCAGACAGGACAGTCAGACAGGCAGACAGCTTTGACGTCTGTGGATGGCATGTACAGACAACCAGGCTCCCAGATATGCTCACCACCCATGTTGTTGTGAGTGACACCGCTCCCTATCTCTCCCCCCCCCCCTCGCAATCTCCCCCCCCCCCCCCCCCCCCCCCCCCCCCTCCCCTCGTTTTCCAATCCTCACCTCCCCCTTTTCACAACTCTGGCCTTGAATGTTTGACAAAGATCTTCCTTTCGAACTTTGGATTCCTGTTCCTTCCTCGCATCTGCCCCAATTTCATTATTCGAGGGGGAAAGAACAGGGAGTGTTGGGGGGGGGGGGGGGGGGGGAGGAAGAGAGAGAGGGATGCGGCGGAACAAATGGCCATTGACGAGGACGTGTGAGTTGGTCGATTTTAGCGACAAGAAATCAATGAATGTACAGGCATTGTCGACTTTCAGAAGTTAACTCCCAATACCGTTTATGATAGATTGAAAGAAGAAGAAGAAGAAACAGAAGAAGGAGGAGGAGGAGGAGGAGAAGAAGAAGAAGAAGAAGAAGAAGAAGAAGAAGAAGAAGAAGAAGAAGAAGGAAAAACAGAACAGCAAGCAGAAGAAGAGAAGAATGAATGAATGAATGAATCTTTAATGGGTTGAGAAATTAGGCTCATTGAAGGCCTTTTTACAATTTTGCCAACAATAACTACAATTTAAAAAGTAAGGTAACATCGAATTACAAAATAACATCAATATAACGATTTCATGCTTAAAATATATCTGTTCTCTGTCTCTCTCTCTCTCTCTCTCTGTCTCTCTCTCTCTCTCTCTCTCTCTCTCTCTCTCTCTCTCACTCCCTGTCCTCCCCCTCCCCCCCCTCTCTCTCTCTCTCTCTCTCACACACACACACACACACACACACACACACACACACACACACACATCTCAATCAACTGCATCGTTTATCAGCATTTACACTTTTTTTTTCCTCCGGTACGTATGTATAGTCAGGCTAATGTCTACGCATAGGTCAGTCATGAGTGTCAAAAAGAAGTAACTTTACTTCATTTTTGAAAGCTGATAATTGGGAAATATTTCTGTGTTTTGCTGGAAGTTTGTTCCATTCTTTACAGCACAGAAGGAGAAACTTGTTTTGAATAAAATCTAAATTAGCTTTAGGAATAATGAATCTGAGCGAATCATGATGGTGATGTAAATGTACTATTGATTTTAAATAATCTGGGCATGCGTCATGAACAATTTTGTGCATAAGAATCAGAGTGTTGAATGTTATACATGAGTGAAGAGGCAGTATTCTATTGTACCTAAATACATCACGCATAGAAGGATCAGATTGCTTCTGACAGCTGATCATCTTAATGGCTCGTTTTTGCAATGAACAAAGTGGTTTTTAAAGTAGATGGCGCACATTTACCCAGATTATAGAGCAGTAGTCTAATCGAGCCTGAACAAAAGCAAAATAATACATTTTTCGTGAATGTTCGTTGAGAAAGTGTTTTATCTGTGACAGCTGGAACACACAACACGAGACTTGTTTGATTAGGTTATGGATCTGATCGTTGCCAGGAAAGATTTTCATCGATGATGATGCCTAATAATTTGTGCTTTGCAACTTGTTTTATTGTTTTATCTTTGTACATTATTTTTAATTTTGCTTCTTTTATGACTTGTCTTTTTTGACGTGCACATATTAACATAGATTCGGTTTTATGAGGATGAACAAGCATGTCATTTGAATCACACCAGTCTTCCACTGATTTCATGCTTGCATTTAAATGATAATTTATTTCATCGATGCTATGACTAGAGTATTGTAAAGATGTATCATCAGCAAACAAATCACACACTGCATTTTGAATTGATAAAGGGAGATCATTTATGTAGAGGGAGAACAACAGGGGACCTAAGATTGATCCTGTGGCACGCCTCTTGGCAACAGTCTCTTAGAAGAAATAACACATCGTGAAAAACAGATTGCGTACGGTTTCAACAAATAAGATCTAAAAATGATTCCGTATTGTTGTCGACGCCGTAAACATTAAGCTTTTTTAGCAGTATATTGTGATTAATTAAATCAAAAGCCTTTGTTAAATCAATAAAACACTACACCAATGCTTTCCTGTTGTTGATATCTTTTAGCCACAAATTTGTGATCCGACACAAAGCCGTTTCACATGAATGTTAGTTTCCTAAATCCTGACTGATTGATATACAACAGTTTATGTTTCTCAATAAAAGATGATAGATGGTGATGGATATGACGTTCTAATGGTTTTGAGACGGACGATAGCAGCGAAATTGGTCTGTAGTTTTTGGATCATCTAAATTCCCTTTTTTTGTGCGAGGGATAATTTTTGCATGTTTAAATGCATCTGGAAAGTAATGTTTAGATAAACATAGATTAAAGAGGTATGTAAGAGAATCTACAATATATGGTACAGATAGTTTTAATATCTTGGGATAATTCCATCAAAGCTGTATGAACTTTTATTTTTCAAAGTTGATAGATATAAAAACACTTCATTAAAGATATTAGGGGAATAGAAAACTTTGCGTGTATTTTTTTTGCATCACAAAATTTCTGTAAATTCGCAGTATTAAAAATGCTAGTTTTATCTTTCCCTATGTTTAGCTTGTTACCAATATTGGAAAAATGATCATTTAGTGTTTCTACTGGAATGGAACATTCCTGTCTTGATGAACACGGTCCCGTAGTTTATTATAGCTTTCCAAATAGAGGCTCCGTTGTTTTTATTTTGGACCAACTTTCTGAAAGAATCACATTTAGACTTTCTAATCATGTACTTACAATGTTGCGTTTTCTCTTATACTCTTTGTCAGAGCCTACACTTTTTAAATCATCCCTCTCGTCCATGGCATTCAGAATATCCTGAGTGAGCCAGACAGGCAGGATATCTGATTTGACTCGCCTCTGGATCAATGGGATGTGTTTGTCGACAATATCAGAAAGGTTCTCGTCCAAAAGGCAAGGGCATCATCTGGATCGGTGTAGCTATAGATGTTTGCAAAGGCGAGGAAATGAGATCAGATTGAAAAGCGTGTAAGTTGAAGTTTTTGAATGAACGAAATGTGATTACCAAATGACTTGCCTTTGGAACTTTAAAACCCTTTCTGTTCCAAGTTACGCAAACAGCATTGTGGTCACTTGCACAGTAGGCGGGTACACATATTTCTGCAAGTGCAGCAATGTTCGACGAATATTGTGGTCTATAAGGGTATTTAGATTTTGAAGTAACTCTAGTCGGTAAAGAAATGCACTGATGAAGATTATATGAATTAGCAATGTTGGACCATTGGGAACAAGACTGAAACAGATCTATATTGAAATCTCCCAATAATAGTATTTCTGTTTTCAAAAGCCATACTGTGTCCATCATCTCACAAAAAATCGTTTATACCAGCTAGACTTACTTTTAGGATGTCTGTATTACAAATCGACAAGAATTGACGCTAATGTCTTACTTTTCGACTGAATTTCAAGCCACGTTATTTCAATATTTTTATGACAAGATCATTACGAATTTTGTATGGGACATCTTTTTGGACGTAGACAGCAATACCTGTTTCAAGAATATTTTCAGGATTTCTCCGGACTATTGAGTATCCAGGAATGGATATTGAATTGTCACCAACGCGACTGTTTGTCCATGCCTCAGAAAATCCAAAGACATGGAAAGGTTTATGATTATTATGAATGATTTTTGATACGTCAGACATTTTGTTTATGAGATGACAAATATTTAGGTGACCTATGCGCAGACGTCATTGACGGGCCAGTCTGATACATTCACATTGGTTGACATTAGTGAAAGGAGGGAAGCAGCGCTACCTGGAGGTATACAGAATTACCACGTGAAATAGGAGGATACGGAAATGATCAGTTCAGAATAATTATCGTTAAAACTAAGTGCATTGGTCATTTCATGGCTCACAATAGATACTCAAGTTATAGGGAAGTCCTGATGATTGCTAATGAGTGGAATAACATGCAATCCGAACCCTACTAAATAAGAGAATTAATTTGGGGGTGGGGCTTCAGAGGGGGAAAGCAGTCTGCTGAGTAACAGAGAGGCAGGCTGGAAAAGGGAGTTGGATGTCCAGGAAATAGGTCAACATTCATATTTTGGTGGCCAAGACTTGAGTCACAGAACTGATTTACTTGGTCTAAATTGTGACTGTCGTTTCTTCTGTTTGATGACCGCGAGTGGATGTTTGTAGCGCCGCCCATACGGTGAGGGGACGTCTGTTGAAACACACGGTGAGCGGCGGCTACAGGGTTGCCATGGTGAGCGGCAGCTGGACGGTAGTCATGGCGAGGGGCGCCTGCATGGTGATCACTGTGAGCGGCGCCTGCACCGTAGTCACATATGAGCGGCGCTGCAGGGTAGTTACGGTGAGCGGCGCCTGCAGGGTAAAAGTTACGGTGAGCGGCGCCTGCAGGGTAGTTACGGTGAGCGGCGCTGCAGGGTAAAAGTTACGGTGAGCGGCGCCTGCAGGGTAAAAGTTACGGTGAGCGGCGCCTGCAGGGTAAAAGTTATGGTGAGCGGCGCCTGCAGGGTAAAAGTTACGGTGAGCGGCGCCTGCAGGGTAAAAGTTACGGTGAGCGGCGCCTGCAGGGTAGTTACGGTGAGCGGCGCCTGCAGGGTAGTTACGGTGAGCGGCTGCTGCACGGTAGTTACGGTGAGCGGCGCCTGCAGGGTAGTTACGGTTGTGTGGAGGGCTGCACGGTAGTCATGGTAAGCGGAGGCTGTAGGGCAGTCATGGTGAGTGGCGGCTGCAGGGTAGTTATGACGATCGGAGGCTGCAGGGTATTCAGGATGAGGGGCGGATGCATGATAGTCAGAATGAGGGGCGGATGCATGATAGTCAGGATGAGGGGCAGATGCATAGTAATCATGGTGAATTGCGGATGCAGGATGATCAGGGTGAGCGGCGTTTAGTGGAGGGTCATGACAGGGTTACGGTTGATGGGATTTCACTGTAAGACACGGTTTGTGGGAATGAGCGATGATGGAAGGATGGTGAACAGACAGAGTTTGAGTGACGATACGCTCCATTGTGATGACTGGAAAGGTGGAAAGAAGTTGTGTTGTAATTGTCATGCTGAACATTTCTGTGATTTCTGAATGCTGATGACTTTCCGGAGCTTGCTGTGCTTTGAGAACGAGAGCTCTTAATGAATGTTTTATATCAGCAGCTGTTTTGGGTCCAGAACCAATTGTGCAGTTCGGTTTTGTTTAAGTGAATATGGTCATGATAGAGGTTGCGTTTTGAGGGGGGGTCTGAATGATGGGAAATGATCAATGAAGAGGGTTTCACGGCGTTTGCAACACAGCAGACAGATTTTTGTTAGAAGGAAGAATTGTGTTGTTGAGGTTATGATCATCGATCGCAGGAACTATGGAACTCATGTGTATACATGCTTCAGGGAAAGCACGTCGAACACTGGACAGAAGAGTGTCCCATGTATCTTCTGTAACGGCCCTGACGGACAATAGTTTACACCCACATGAATGGTTACATGGTGAACTTTTTTGTTTTCTTTTAACGTATCAAGCCAGTGCAAAAGATCAGAAATTGTCATCCCAGGTACACAATTTTATTCAGAAAGTTACCTGTGGTATGTCATTAGTCTGGGGTTTATGTATCTGATCAGTGAGTCCCCAATCAGCACGCTTGTTGAAGAAGAAGAAGAAGAAGAAGAAAAAGAAGAAGAAGAAGAAGAAGAAGAGAACAAGAAGAAGAAGAAGAAGAAGGGAAAGAAGAAAAAGAGAAGAAGGTTAAAAAAGAGAGAGCTGTATACCTCCGACAGTTTCGCCATATTGTTTGTGACTCCTGTGCACGGCAATGCTGTCAATGCAATGACTCCTGTGCATGGCAATGCTGTCAATGCAATGACTCCTGTGCATGGCAATGCTGTCAGTGCAATGACTCCTGTGCATGGCAATGCTGTCAATGCAATGACTCCTGTGCATGGCAATGCTGTCACTGCAATGACTCCTGTGCATGGCAATGCTGTCACTGCAATGACTCCTGTGCATGGCAATGCTGTCATTGCAATGACTCCTGTGCATGGCAATGCTGTCAATGCAATGACTCCTGTGTATGGCAATGCTGTCAATGCAATGACTCCTGTGCATGGCAATGCTGTCAATGCAATGACTCCTGTGCATGGCAATGCTGTCAATGCAATGACTCCTGTGCATGGCAATGCTGTCAATGCAATGACTCCTGTGCATGGCAATGCTGTCAATGCAATGCCCATGAGTAGAATGGATTGTTGAGGCTCCTTCCACCAAAACCAAATGTCCTCAGAACCAGAACACTTTGAGAGCGTTGAGACGGAGGGAAAAAATTTTTACATTCATTTTACAAGATGTTAGTTTGCTCTGAAAATACATCCTTTTACCGTTATCAGTTCGTACACGTTCTCTCTCCTCCCCCCTCCTCCTCCCCCTCCTCTCCCCCTCCTCTTCCCTTCCTCCTCCCCTTCTCCCCCTCCTCCTCCTCATCTTCATCTTCTTCGTCTTCTCTGCTTTGTCATCATCAGTATTATTGTTGTCATGGTCGCCACGTCATCATCATGAATGTCTACATACCATCATTATCATCATAATCAACATCACCCTAGTGACGTTATTTTCTTCTCGTTTTTTAATTTTTTTTTGTATCAGTGATTCTAAGCCGGTTGCATGCACACATATGCAACTAAACCGGGAGGGAGAGGGGGGGGGGGGGGGGGCGGGGAGTTCATGAGAAGTGGAATCTCTGTTTCTTTTTCCTTGGGGGCACGGGCAGAAATGCAGCCAGACAGACAGACAGACACAAACAATATCGGGGTTGCAAGGTGGCCTTGACGATATAAAAGAGTAACCAGGTCACACACACACACACACACACACACTCTCTTTTGTCTCTTCTCTCTCTCTCTCTCTCTCTCTCTCTCTCACACACACACACACACACACACACACACACACACACACACACACACACACACAGACCACCCACACTCTCTCCCTCTCTCTCTCTCACACACACACAGGCCACACACACACACACCCACACACACACTCAGGGGGTCGCTACGGCGACAGACGGGGATTCCGTGCAGACGGACAATTTACGAAGCCCCAGTCCTCTCCTGACTCTGACGGCCGCCATTGTGGCCTGGGGCTGGACGGAAACGGGTGGTGACCACCTTGCGTGACCAGTGGCAATTGCCTGCCGGAATGTTCCCCTCGCCTCGGAACAAAAACGTGTTGGGGTGCATACCGAGCATAGCTCTGAACAGGATTTCCTTTCAGCCACCCCCGCTCCTCCCCTCTGTCGCCCCCGCATTGAGAAGATTCCGCAGTAAATCCGAACATTCTGTTGATGGCGTGCAGGAACTGTGACATCCACAGCGAGACAAGACACGCGTCACTTGGGGCCGGTGAACACGTGAAAGGCGCTGTTGGTTTCCACCAATCGCAGGAGAGTTGACAAAATTCAGCGAGTTGCATAGCCCGACACATGTATGAATTCGATACAAACATCAACAAAAGTTAAAGACCGAGAAGAAAAATCAGGTACATTTTTGGCTTAGATTTTGTGAAAATCATTTTCTCAATTTTCTTGCACTTTTAACATTTGTAAGTGGACAACAGCTTTGTCAGTTGTATGTGCATCACGTGACAGTTCCTGAAATTGGATGATTTATGTCTGATTGCGCGCTCTCTCTCTCTTCGTTGTTGACGTTTGTTGAAGTCTGGATTAGATAGAAAGAAAGATAAGATTAACAAAGGAAAAAAAAAAAAGAAAAGAAAAGAAAGTAGGATAAACAAAGGCAACATTTAAACAAGTCCCTGATCCATCTTCGATGCAAACAAGATAAATGGTCCACGTAAAGGTTAGAGAGGTTAAAAAAAGGGGAAAAAAAGGTTTCTTTCTTCATCGTGAATTGTCATTGCCTGTTCTGGAACAGTGACGCTCGTTGTTTGGACTGTGAGGGAAAGAGAATACCGTTCATGATATTTACCAATCAGAACTTGTTACTATTTAAAGTGTACGGACAAAAAATGATGGCGGTTCATAATAAAAGACGTTCTAAAAATCTACAAGGGAGGTAATCTGAATCAGAAAATGCGTCCAGCGAGAGTAATCCCCCCCTTTTCATGGGACAGATGCTGCTGATGGGCTGGCCCCGAAGCCATTTTGCCATGTTATAGTTCCATCAGAGAGAGGAAAATACCAGAACACAGGTGGGAAATGGCGCCACCGGAATGCAGCCAGTCGATATATTCCGGCAGCTAGCCTGGTATGTCTTTAGATCAACTTTTTGCCTGTTGTAGATGTTTGTGCTTAACTCCGGAATGCAGCCAGTCGATATATTCCGGCAGCTAGCCTGGTATGCTCTTTAGATCAACTTTTTGCCTGTATAGATGTTTGTGCTTAACTCTATTCAGTGAGAACATGTAACTTGACACGCCAAGGAAAGACAGGCGTGATCTTCCGCTGATTTTTTTTTTTTTTTTAACTGGAAAGGTTTATTAGAAAATAATTTCTTTCTGATCTTTAGCCTTTTTGAGACTGCATTCATTGAATTCGCTTCTGAGTAGGTTTTGGAGTGATGTGCTGATAATTATTCCTCGTGGGAGCAAGAGTTACACTACTTGTTTGTTATTTACTGTTTACTGTTGGCTGCCTCATTCAGGATTTCCTTTCAGGCAGAAGCTGAATGTGAGGCGAAATAGTTTTTTGTTTTTGTGTCTTTTGTGTTGGGCTTCGTGGTTCGTTAAATTCCGTAAGCTTTCTCTCAACTGGTTCCCGACAAGGTGGCGATTGCCCAGTAGATAGATATTCCTCCTCGCGCAGTTAATACTCCGTGTCACTCGTGCTGTCATTACAGTTTCTGGCTGAAATCTGCCGTTTGGCGTGTGTGTGTGTGTGTGTGTGTGTGTGTGTGTGTGTGTGTGTGTGTGTGTGTGTGTGTGTGAGGTGTGTGTGTGTGTGTGTGTGTGTGTGTGTGTGTGTGTGTGCGTGCGTGCGTGCGTGCGTGCGTGCGTGCGTGCGTGCTTGTATGCGAGAGTGCGTGCGAGCGAGCGTACGTGCGTGCGTGTGTGTGAGTATGAACGTGCGTCCATACGCGAAGAAGCACCTTCCAAAACTAAAACCAGTTCACCCCTTCCAGCCCCCTACCCCCTCCTCTGTCAGGGACTGGATGGGAGCTCTGAAGAAAGATTGTCTGTGCTTAATCCACCGAGAACATTCCCAGAGAAAGCCGGAATGGCAGATGTGCTGAACCCGAAACATTCCAAACGGGCCGACGTACCTGATCACAAAGTTGGAAACTTGAACAAACGACCTGCAGAGAGATGGGGTCGCGCAGGCGACGGAGGGAGGGGTGTGTGTGAGGAGGATGAAGGGGTGGGGGTGGAGGATGAAGGGGTGGGGGTGGGGGTAGGCTTTGGGGCTGGGGATCTTTTGACCATGCGGATCTATTTGGTAAAATCTAGAAAGAGAAGGGGTTACTTACTGCCAAGGGCACAGACAAACAGAATTACAGGACAAGACACAATGTATTTCGACCACTTGGGTCTTCTTCAGGCAAAAACAAATAATGTTTAGGACAGTGAAAACGAAGAACAAGAAACCACTTCTCTTCTCATGTTCAGCGCAAAATAAAAATGGCTGTTGGATGAAAGCGAGACCGTTAAAGAGGGGATCATGGTAGTTGAAATAACATTTGGATTGTCTGCAAAAGGAGCGCGTGCTTGCTTTTCAGTGACTTTTCAGTTGAAAAGGATAACAGGTGAGATTTATAAAGACACAGCTGTTGAGAAGATCGAAGACTGTTTCGTGAGAAACTAATTCGATGCGATTATGATACGACACATACGCACGCATGCAAGAGTGTAATGTATGTATGTATTGAACAAAATGATGTCCCTGTCTGCTCTTAAACCAACCAATACATTTCCGTGACCAAAATCAAAAAGTTCCATCATCTGAATACGCTTTCAGACCGATATTTCAGCCGTAATCTTGCTGAGTGAGTTTAAACGACAACAAGGCGTCAGTTCTTTTGATAACTATGTTTTGCCACGTGTTGGTCTATGCTGTTTTTTCATTCATTTCTAACTTTGCATTTTTGGACCATCAGTCTGGAACTCTCTTCCTGAGCCTCCATCAAGGAAGGTCAGTCAACGCAGTCATTCCATTCAACCCCACGAAAACTGCGATCCCAAATACCCCACCACAAGGTTACTCCTCTCTGTCTGTCTGTCTGTCTCTGTATATCTGTCTGTCTATCTGTCTTTCGATCGTTTTGTTTGTCTGCCTGTCTGTCTGTATCTGTCTGTCTGTCTGTCTGTCTGTCTGTCTGTCTGTCTCTCTCCTCTCTCTCTCTCTCTCTCTCTCTCTCTCTCTCTCTCTCTCTCTCTCTCTCTCTCTCTCTCTCTCTCTCTCTCTCTCTCTCTCTCTCTCTGCGCCACACACACACATACCTCCATTCTATGCCTCTCTGTGTGCGTTTCTCTGTCTCCCTGTGTCTGTCTCTTCGTCGATCTCTCTCTCTCTCTCTCTCTCTCTCTCTCTCTCTCTCTCTCTCTCTCTCTCTCTCTCTCTCTCTCTCTCTGATTGTCCCAGGTAAGGTTCATGTCAGTGTCACTAGATCTCAGACACAGGCCGCCATCCCAGAGGGGCCAGTGGCCAACATGGTTAGAACCTTTGCCTGCGAAGCCTACGGTCGTGAGTTCGAACCACTCGTGCTGTCGGATGTTTTGTTAGAAACTCTCTGTCTTCACCCTGCAGTCAATGGGTAGCGGATTGAGGTCAGGGACGGTGGGTAGCGGATTGAGGTCAGGGACTAGCGGATTGAGGTCAGGGACGGTGGGTAGCGGATTGAGGTCAGGGACTAGCGGATTGAAGTCAGGGACGGTGGGTAGCGGATTGAGGTCAGGGACGGTGGGTAGTGGATTAAGGTCAGGGACGGTGGTTAGTGGATTTAGGTCAGGGATGGTGGGTAGCGGATTTAGGTCAGGACAGTGGGTAGTGGATTTAGGTCAGGGACGGTGGGTAGTGGATTAAGGTCAGGGATGGTGGTTGGTGGATTTAGGTCAGGGATGGTGGGTAGTGGATTTAGGTCAGGGACGTTGGGTAGTGGATTTAGGTCAGGGACGGTGGGAAGCGGATTTAGGTCAGGGACGCTGGGTAGCGGATTTAGGTCAGGGACAGTGGGTAGTGGATTAAGGTCAGGGACAGTGGGTAGTGGATTTAGGTCAGGGACAGTGGGTAGTGAATTTAGGTCAGGGACGGTGGGTAGTGGATTAAGGTCAGGGACGGTGGGTAGTGGATTAAGGTCAGGGACAGTGGGAAGTGGATTTAGGTCAGGGACAGTGGGTAGTGGATTTAGGTCAAGGACGGTGGATAGCGGATTGAGGTCAGGGACGGTGGGTAGCGGATTTAGGTCAGGGACGGTGGGTAGCGGATTTAGGTCAGGGACGGTGGGTAGCGGATTTAGGTCAGGGATGGGGGAAGAGGATTTAGGTCAGGGACGGTGGATAGTGGATTGAGGTCAGGGACGGTGGGTAGCGGATTGAGGTCAGGGACGGTGGGTAGTGGATTTAGGTCAGGGACTGTGGGTAGCGGATTTAGGTCAGGGATGGTGGGTAGCGGATTTAGGTCAGGGACAGTGGTAGATGATTTAGGTCAGGGACGGTTCAGGCGGGGGAAGGAGAGCGATGGGCGCCGCTTTCCATCATGCCGTGCCCCGGCCACTGTAGACCTCTGATAGTTCCTTGGCCTACGGCTCTCAGGCTGTAGGGCCTCAACGGGTCTGCAGAACAGGCCTTTCATTGAAATAAAATCTAGGTCAGAAGACGGCAGAGATGGAAGAGGGGTTGGAGGAGGGATGGAGGAGGAGGAGGAGGAGGAGGAGGAGGTCTGAGTGAAATGAAGGGGGTTTAAAAGGTTGTAGGGGGTAACACAAGGAATTAGGG
>JAFLJL010002437.1:0-7500 GCA_018398815.1 Conus ventricosus | reverse complement strand
CTTTAAAAACCCGAGCCACATCCGCCCGGGAAAAATGATTCGAAAGGTTTGGGATTTGGAGTAAAGGGAACATGATTTCCATTCCCACCCCTCCCTTTAAATAATGCGTCACCCAAAAGGCAATAATCTTTAATGAATTTTCTCACCGAATCCCTCCCGGGGGGAAATTTTTTCCTTTTGGGGGGCCCCCGGAACGAGTTAATTATTGTTGATATTAGCTAAGGGGGGGGAACGTACAGCTGAGTGCCAGAGTTTTTAAAAGCGGAGCTCTCGGACATTTAAAGGGGGGGCCCAATCTACTTTGGTTTGGGTGGGGACACAATAATCCCCTAACTGCAAAAAAGGTTGCCTTTTGCTCCCTTTTTAATATTTCCCCCTACCCCGGCTTTTTGAAGCGGGGCCGGCCAAAAATTTGGGCCCGGGGCTTTTTTTTGGGCCCGTTTTTAAAGGGGTTGTTTGGGGGGGGGGTTTGTTTGTTGTTTGGGGGTTTGGAAGGGTTGCGTGTGTGTTTTTGGTGTTTTTTGGGTTTTTTGTGTGTGTGTGTGTGTTTGTGTGTTGTGTGGTGTGGGTTGTGTGGTGTGAGTGTGTGGTGTGTTTTGTAAAGTCATTTTACAACATAAAGTTAATCTGACAGTAAATGTTTTCATTCAATCAGTCGTAAACAGTGGTGCATGTGTGTGTTTGTGTTTTGTGTTTTTGTGTGTGTGTGTGTGTGTGTGTGTGTGTGGTTGTCAAAAAATTTAATTGCAGAAACGGGTTTTTCCCTTCTCCGGCAGTCGTTGGTGCTTGTGTTGTTGGGGGTTGGTTTTTTTTTGTTTTTTTTATTGTTTTTTTTTGTTTTTTGTTTTTTTTTTGTGTTTTTTGGGGGTATGGGGTAAGGGGCAAATCAAGTGCTTCTTCGGGGGATTCATTTTGTCTTTGTTTTCTGTTTTTCTCTTTTTTTTTTGCATTTTTTTCTGTTTCCCTTTTTTTGCCTTTTGTTTCTCCGGGGGGGAGAACGGGGAAAACCCTTTCCCAATCTACGCCACTTGCCCCTTTCCACCGGGGGTTTTTTCGGGGGGGAAAGGGGCCCTTTTAAAAAAAGCCGCCTTTTTTTGGGGGCGGGGGGAAGGGGAGAGAAAAGGGGAATCACCGGCAAACAGAACCAGAACAGACAAAAGGAAAAAGAGAAAACAGAGGAAGAAAACAGAAAAGACAGAAAAGGAAAAGGGGGGGCCAGACAAAACCCCACAACACAAAACACAAAACACACCTTTCTCTCTCTCAATTAAATGACAAAAAATCCGCACACTTCTTCGGGGAAAATTTTCCCTAAAAATTTTGAAACCGGGGCTAAAAACCCGATCCCTTAATTTACGGCCGCGGCAGTTTGCACCTAGCCTGTGGGTGTTTAAACGAAGCACACTCGGCCCCCGGGGTTTCAACCTATTGCAAACAGAAATTCGAGATTGCCCCCGTCGACAAATGAATCGAGGCGTCCCCGGGGACCCGACTTGGGGCGCCCTTGTTGCTTGGGCCTTTCGCTCTGTTTTTTGACCACTGTTTTTTTCTTGTGTTTTTTTAAAAAAGGGTTTTAAAAATTACTGAAGAACAGGTTTGTTATTTTGAGGCCCTAAAATTTTACTTTAACTTTCATTTTTTGAAACCGGGGAGAATTTTTTTTTAGAAAACGAAAAAAAAAATGAACTAAAATGCTTTGGGAAATGAAAGGCTTTTCTTAAAGGGGGTTTTTTGGGTTCCCGGGAAAAGAAACAAGATGTAGGGTAGTTTTAATACCTGTTTGACTATTGATGGTGATAAATTTATATTTTTAAAATAAAAACCGCCCCACTTTTTCGACTAATTTCCCAATCCTACAAAAAATTGTAACAGATGGGTGAACGAGGCCGAAACCTCCCCTTTAAATTTTCGGCTGCGGGGACGCGTAAACCCTTTGTTTACACAGCGCAAAAGGAAGCAAACCAAAAAAACAATAAAGCGAGAAGACGGGGTTGCCAGGTTAGGGGTGGGGGTGAGGGGGGGGTATTCATTTCCGGTTTTACAGCGAAAAGTTCTAGACCGTTACGTGTCACTCCCCCTTTTTGACCCCCTACGGGAGCAAGACCGGGTTGTATTGTTTTTCCCGTTTGGAAATTTGACCCTTTAATGATTGTTAACTACAGATTCTGTTTATGGGGCCCAAGGGGATTGTGTAATTTAAAATTTTGTATATTTTCTACTTTTTTTTTTCTAACCAGTTTTTTCCCGCCTTTTAAGGGGCCCTTTATGCAAATGAAAAGGCGATTTTCGAAGTTTGGCAAAACTAGTAGGGCAAAGGGAAAACTTAAAAACATCTATAGTATGGAGAGGGTAGGGCGTAGCGCACTATCTTTCATTAAAAAATGCTTAAAAAAACAATGGGGGTGTACTAACTACTGGCCCATTCCCAAGGGCCCGGATGAGAAAAATGGTATAAAATTTTTTTTTTTGGGAAAAAGGAAAGTATAATGAAACTCTTTGTTTTTTGGGAGGCAAAACTGGGTGAAGGTTTGCCTTGCGACGGGTTTCTATAAAAAGCCGGTTAAGCTGTGAAAGCCTTTTTTTCGGGCAAGAGGACTGCCCGTAAAAAATTTGCCTTGCTGATGCTACTTTAAATCCCCCTTCAAAGGGGGTGAACGCCTTTTTTTATATACAAGAGGGCTGCGGTTTTAAAAACCGTTTTTGGGTATAAATAAACCCTTCCTGCGGTGAACGCCTATTTATAGTAGCAAGAGGGCGGGGGTAAAATCCGGTTTTTCTATAAAAAACCCTTCATGCGGTGAAAGCCATTTTTAAAAAAAAATAGCAAGGGGCTAAAGGTTTTAAAAACCGCCTTGCTTTTAAAATTTGCCGTTCATGCGTGGAAACGCCCTTTTTTTTGCGGCAAGAGGGCCCGCCGGGTAAAATCCGCCTTGCTAAAAATAACCTTTTATGCGGTGAACCCTATTTTAGTTTTGCAAAGGGGGTACGGTACTGCCTATACATTTCTAAGTGCGGGCACTAAGGGAGGTACCCCCTGCGGGACCCCCCACCCCCCGCCCCCCACGCTCCCCCCCCCCACCCCACGCACCCCCACGTCTCCCCCCCCCCACCCCCCCACGCACGGCTCCCCCCCCCACCCCCAAAGCAAAGCACACTTAAGTCCTCCTAAAACATTCACCAAATCATTCAAGTCATTCCAAGGCACCTCAAGTCATTTTTAATTTTATCCCCAATCTTCACAAGCATCCTTTTAAATCATTCACAAATTCTTTTCTTAAGTCATCCTCAATCAATTTACAAGTCATCCTCAAGTTTTTTTCACAAGGGAAACCTCAAATCATTTACAATTTTTTAATTAATCATCTTTAAGTAAACCCCCCGTCATCTCAATTTTTTACCCGTTAACCCAAGATCATAGCTAAATCACCTCTAAGTTACCCAACCCAAATTCTTTTATTTTAAATATCTTAAAAATTATTTAAAAAAAATTTCAAGCTATGTTTTTTTCTTAAAAAAGTTGATTTTAATTTTAGTACACACAAAGCCTCCAAAAAAAGCGTCTTGGTTGGGGATGTCTTTCCCCACGTTCTCTCATAGTTTTAAGGAAGTTTTTCAGCCGAAAAACCGCATTGTTACAAATTTTGGCTTGGGAAATCTTTTTTAGACTCCCTGTCTTTTTTTATTTTACTTTATCATTTTTTTTTACGCCCCTGAACTATTTTTTATTAAAAAATTTTTAAAAAAAATTTTTGCATTATTAAAAGGATCAAAATGATCTTTGTTTGTTAACGGTTTTGGCGTGCAGTTGTCTTTTTCTGTATTTAAGGTCAGGTTGTTTTAATGCTTTTGTTTTTGTTGCCATTGGGTTATATATTTTATAACCATAATAACTGCCCCCAGCAGCAGCAAGGGCGCCAAAATGGCAACAGTTTTAAGTTCAATATTCCATGAAGACTTTGGGGCCCTTGAATCACATGGAGTTTTTATAGCTGGCATTGAATCAACTTGTTCTGGCGTTGGCGGTGTTATGTTTTCATGATGAGTCATATTCTGTAACATTAATTTTTTTTGTCTGTTCCACTTGCTAATTTTTTCCTGCTTCAACACGCCCAGGATTTTTAATGGTCCCCCTGATTCAGCGTTTTCTGCTGATTTTCTGGCTTGGTTACTTTCTCCACCTGATTCAGTGTTTTCTGATTCTGCTGATTTTCCAGCTCGTTCATTTTGAAGGGAAATAAAATCTATATGATTAAAAGTAATTAATCCCATGATTAATGGCGATAATGTTCCAAATCTTGTAGTATAGATCACACCTAGAGACTCTAATGACTTTGTTAAAACTGGATCTTGCGTTAAATCATACGTAAGATCTTGTTCAGAATCAATGGGAGCAAATCTACTGACTAGTTTAGTGTACAAACTAAGAACCGTTTGCCCACACTTTTCACCATTCTAGACCCCAGCTGCGCTTCATACCTGTTATGATACTTTAAAATGTCTTGCGGCGTCATCTGTTGAATCTGTTCAATGCTGAATTCAGTTCCGAGGAACTGTTTTGTTTTTCCACACGCTGCCAAAGAATACAACCTTCCTTTTGTGGCATAAAGCTTGGCCATCAACTTGGTCATTCATAAGTTCAGGAAGGTTTAGGCCGCCCTGTAGCTGCAGTAGATCATCACTGTTCATGTTTTTTAATAATTATAATTATTTTATTTTATAAAAATGAGCACCGAAAAAACTGTTGCCAACCTTGTATACCATTCTGCTGTTATTGGAGGCTAAGTGTAGGATACTCAATGCTTGGTAAAAGCTTGTTAAGAATTAAACCAGCAGATCTTGGCAAACTAGACTTTGAGGATTCAGCAAAGCTGATTGCTATCATTGCAGCTTCGGTTGCTACGAAAGATTTTCTAGTTAAGCAAGGAATAATTCCAGACAATATAAATATGTAAGAAAAAAATACATTTATAAAAAATGGCTTCACTCGCAATAATGATAGGCGGCGCTGTGGTGAATGCGCTTGCTTTTAGCGGAAGAAATTTCGCATTTAGTAAATGGAGTGGAATGACGCGCGAGAGAAAAAGACATAACAAGTATGGAGCAACTCGCAGCTGCACCCCCCCCCCCCCCCCCCCCCCCCCCCCACCCCCCACAAGACGCTATGAAAGGCAGAGACTTGAGGCAGTTAGATTTTATTAATGACACCACTGAAAAGACAGGGGCATGCAGCTTACACATTTAAAAATGTTGATCAAGCAATTTAAAACAATATTAATCTAGTAACAGGCAAACAATCGAGCCATTGCCACCACCCAAAATTCAGTGACTTTATCCAACATCAGAAAACAAAAGATGCAAGAAATCGGGGGTTTTATTGCGTTGGTATGACGGTCGTGGTATTTGTTGCACATATATTGGCTGAATTAAAAAAATGAACAACATCTATTATTCGCCCAAAGGATATTGAGGGGCATCACGGCAATAAAAAAGCTAGCAAGCAGCAGGAGTCAGTGAACAAAACATCAAAGGTATGGTTATCTAAACAAGCGATTTGGCAAATTATGTACCTGCGCCAAACGAATACAGAGACCGCCACTTTGTGAACACAACTCAAACGACACCCTCAAATGGATCTTCTATATTTACCCTCTGATTAGGATTAGACGAAAAAGTTTAAGTACGCACTTACAGGTCATTGAAATAGCTTCAAGATTATAAAGATGCGGAACCATTAACACAAAAGAGGGCTTCTGCTGATTGGCTGTCGCTATACAACTGATATACAACTAGGGCACTAACTTATCCTCGCATGATTCAAGTCGATGATGGAAAAAAGAATTTAAAGGTCAAGTGAATCAATTATTGTTAAACATAGAGTTAATATTAGAAGAGGCATTCCAGGAGTTCACAGATTCACAGGCTTTAGTTGAAAACTTTAACAAACAGTTAGCCGAACGACTTTCTCCTACCAGTATCACAGAGAGCTTATTGACAAACTTCGCAAACACAGAAGGGTTAGGAGACTGCCCTTCAGTTTTGCGCGCAATGAATAATGAAGAATTTAAGGGCTAAAAACCAGTACAAGCAATAACGAAAAAACAATAATGGATGTTGAAGGAGAGTCTTCATCGGCAAACTATTACCAATTTGGATGAAAGTAATGTTACCTTTATTTACCGGGGAAGCAAAGAGAAGGGGACACTCGCATCCGTGGCAACAGATCCAGTTTGGAGTGTTGATTCCATATGAAATAAAAAGGAATTGTAAAGATTGATTCCCGCCCGTGTATTATTTACGAGAAACTGCACAACAAAACAACCAGCTCCTCAAAGATCTTTTGTGAAGGAAGAACTGCAGATAATCCCACCAGACACAGTTCCGCTTTAATTAATTTACGTAAACATATTTTGGTTTAAAATGGAAAGGCCAGAAGGAAGCGCAGAACGAAACAAGAATGGTAAAGGAAGAGACCTTAGAAATGATACGGGAATCATTTCAGGCGTGTAATGTTATTAAGGAAACATTTTCGAGGATTAATCAATGCATGCTAAATCATCCAGATCACCTACAACTCAAACCCCCAAATTGGGAAAAAGAATATCTTGAAATAATAAAAAAAATTCGAACTCGTCAAGCAAACATGAAAAAGATTTAAATGAATTGGATGAAGCTATGATTGATCTTATAATAAAAGTTGATGAAAAATATAAAAACCCCTGTTTATGCGGTCCTCCAGTGCCCGATTGCATATGAAAACTCCGGATTAACAAACACCCGTTTTGTGTTTGTTCTATCTAATGACTTCTTTGTTACAACTGTTGTGTTGATCTCATGTAGATTAGATCGCAGTTTTACGTTGTCATGATGAAAAGTCTTATTGCCAAACAATGCTTCTTTGTAGTTGTCATGTGATATGTTTGACTGCACAACGCTGCGAGATATTCCCTTTGCTTTCTTAATGATTTTCTCCTGGCTCGAAATACTGTACATTTTGACCTTAAACCAACAAACTCCTTGATTACCTTTCCAGATAATTCATCCTTCATCTTTCCTAAAACCTTCTTGTTAGTAATTGAATGTAAAGGCGAATCTTTAGGATAATCGGACGTGTCATACCATCCTGCATGCTCTTTAGCCACTTCGGTTTCCATGTCTTTATAGATGTCTTCAGTAGGGATATCTATAACAAAACTATCTGTATCTGTGTAAAGCACTCTGGACTCGGATACGAGGGCTTAAAGTAGTCATAAAGAAACTCTAACATCAAAAGCTTTGATAATTCTAAAACAGTAACCAATAAATACAGGTTGTCTAATTTGACTTTCTTTTTCATCATTATCAAAAGGTGATCATGAAATCTTTAAGTCCTATAATTTGGTTTGAAGCAGCTTTATTGCTTCGTTCTCTTTGGTGACTAATCTACACTTTGCGCTTCGGATTCTGATATCTTTCCAAAACAGCTGTTGTTCATCAGCTTAAAAAATCTTTTTGACGCTTGGG
>JAFLJL010002436.1:41496-64950 GCA_018398815.1 Conus ventricosus | reverse complement strand
AAAGGGAAATGCAGCTTAAAACATTTAAAGATGTTGATCCAGCGATAAAAGAATATTATCTAGTAACGGCAACCAAATCGAGACATTGCCCCCACCAAAATTCAGTGACTTTTATCATCCATCTGAAAAACAAAGATGCAAGAAATCGTGTTTATTGCCTTTGGTATGACTGTGTTTTATTTTGTTGCGAAATAATATTGGCTGAATAAAAAATGAACAAAATTTTTTATCGCCCAAAGGATATTGGAAGGGAATAACAGCAATCAAAAAGCTAAGCCAAGCAGCTGGGGTCAGTGAACAAACAGCGAAGGAAGGGTTTTATCTAAACAAGCGATTTGGCAAATTTATTTACCAGCGCCTAGACGAATACAAGACCACACTTTGTGAATCAAACCCGAACGACACCCATCAAATGGATCTTCTATATTTACCTATGATACGATTAGACGAAAAGATTTAAGTACGCACTTACAGTCATTGACATAGCTTCAAGATTACAAAGATGCGGAACCATTAACCAAAGAGTGCTTCTGCTGTTGCTGTTGCCATACACTGATATACCAACGAGGCCCGCTAACTTATCCTCGCAAGATTAAAGTCGATGATGGAAAAGAATTTAAGGCCAGTGATTCAATTATTGTTAAAAATAGAGTTACCATAAAAGAGGCATTCCAGGAGTTCACAGATCACAGGCTTTAGTTGAAAACTTTAACAAACAGTTAGCTGAAAGACTTTTTTCCTACCAGTATCACAGAGAGCTGATTGACAATTCTCGCAACACAGAATGGGTTAGAAGGCTGCCCTCAGTTTCGCGCAATAAATAATGAAGAATTTAAAGGGCTAAAACCAGTACAAGCAATCAAAAAACAAACAATAATGGTTTTTGAAGACTCCAGTACACCCAGCAAAACTATTACCATTTGGCTTGAAAGTAAGGTATCTTTATTTGCCGGGAGAAGCAGAAGGGGACACTCGCATCAGGGCAACCAATCCAGTTTGGGTGTGACCCCTATGAAAATAAAAAGAATTGTAAAAATGAATCCGCCTGTGTATTATTTACGAGAAACTGACACAACAAAACAACCGGCTCCTCAAAGATCTTTTGTGAAGGAGGAAATGCAGATAAAATTTCCCCCAGACACAGTTCCGCTTTAATTAATTTACGTAAATATATTTTGGTTTAAATGGAAGGCCAAAAGGAAGCGCAGGATGATACAAGAATGATAAATGAAAAGACCTTAGAATTGATGTGGGAATCATTTTAATATGAATTTTGCTGTTAAAAAGAAACAATTTTCAAGGATTCATGGACATGGCCCAAAGCATCCAGATCACCTACAACCCAAAATTCTAAATTTTGATTTTCAGGATAAAGAATATCTTGAAATGATAAAAAAAATTAAAGCGACAAGCAAAAATGGGGAAAAATTTTGTCTGAATTTGGGATTTTATTTTGATTGAGCTTTTGGGGAAAAATTGGAAAAAACTTTTTTGATTGGGAAAAATAGGGTTTTTTTGTGTTTAATGCGGGGGGGGGTTCCAATGATTCTTTGTTACAACATTTGGGTTTTGATCTCTGTAGATTAATCGCATTTTTTACGTTGTCATGAAAAAAAGTTGTTTATTGAACAATGCTTTTTTTATGTTGTCATGCGATATGTTTGCTGAAACCCCACTGCGAGATATTCCCTTTGCTTTTTTGATATTTTTCTCCTGGTTTGAATACTGACATTTTTTACCTTAAACCAATAAACCCTTAATCCCCCCTCCAGTTTTTCCCTTCATTTTCCAAAAACCCTTCTTGTTAGAAATTGATGCAAGGCGAATCTTTAGGAAAATGGGATGTGTCTACCTCCTGCATCCCCTTTAGCAATTCAAATTTCCCATGTCTTTATAGATATTTTTCGTAGGGAATTATAAAAAAAACTGTCTGTATCGTGAAAAGTATTTGGATTTGGATCCCCCCCCCCCCCCCCCCCCCCCTTAAAGTGTAAAGAAATTCTAACATAAAAAGCTTTGATAATCAAAAACAGTAAACCCATAAAAAGGGTTTGCCCAATTTGACTTTCTTTTTTTTCATTATTATCCCAAAAAGCTGATCATGAAATCTTCTGAAGCCCTGAAATAGGTTAGAAAATCAGCTTAAATTTCTTGTTTTCTCTGGTGACCACGACATCTTTTCGTTTGTGGGGGTTCTCCTATCTTTCCGAAACAGCTGTTGTTATAGCTTTAAAAAGTTTTTCTGAAGCAAACTGTGGTTTTTTTTCTAAAATTTAGTGTTTTTTCATGATGTATGGTTTCATGAACTGTTCTTGATCAAAACAATTATCGTTTTAACAGCTGTCACTTCAAACCATGCCCTTTAAAAAAATTGAGAAACTGTAATACAGACTTTTTTTTTTGCCCCGAAGATTAGGGACAAGTTTAGGCGTTCTGTTTTTTTTCCCTCTTTAGACTTTTGCTGCTAATGGATAGTCATTAGTAGGTATGGAGTTTCCCAGGTTTTTCTAAGTAACTTTAGAATAAAGCCCCGTTTCCCATCGGGCGTCAAATGCTCAACCACTTTAATGCTCTTTGGGAAAATTTTTTGGGTTTTTGGCTGTGGCATTTTAAAGTTGCGTAATGGAAGCGATTTCGCCATTGCCCCTCCATACAGGTTTTATCTAAATACATGAGTAGTTAGACCTTTTTTCTTGGGGTATAATCATTAGGTATTTGTTTTTGCTTTACGTAATGATGCGACGCCAACTAATTCCCCCACGCAATCCCTTTTCAATCATCTGAAACTTGGTAGGTCAGCAAAAAATCAATCTTACTCCTAAACTTTAAGAAAGCGTCCCAGCTCACCCAGGGCAGGGGAAAAGTAATGCGCGGGATCCAGGGGATAAGTTTCATGCAGGCTTTCTGTAATTTTCAAAGAGTCCCCCAACAAACAAAAGTCACCATCAGTATAACATGTAGCCCCATTGTTTTCCTCTAAATTTGCCACGCATCTTGAGCATGTTGGTAATCGGAGTCACTGATTTCCTTTCTCTGAGACTAGAACAGAACGCAACTTTAGGAGGAAGTGTATCTTCTTCAAACCTTTCCCAACTTTTTCATGTATTCGTAAGGGTAAAGGGCCCTTTCTGACAAGAGTTGGGTCAAAAATTTTTCCCGTTATTGGGCAGGTTTTTTAAGGACATAGCTAGTGACTCTAATGATCCCATCATGTGCTGCATAGATCATAAAAAGACATGTATTTAAAGATGAAACACATGTACTTTTCTGATGACTGTGCAATGCATGACACCCTAAAGGCGTTGGTTACTGCTTGCATTATAAGGTGAGAGTCGTAACCTCGCAAGTTGTGAAAGAATATAGGCAGCTTCCATGTCTTTGGTTCAAACTTAGTTGATAGATTGCATTTACTGTGTGCTGCTCCTCTGAACTTTCCACTAATGTGATCATGGTCTCTACTGTCGGATTGGCCTCCTCACTGTTAGACATTAGTTCTAAACCGGCGGCAACCAAGGCCGCCCCACAAATCCAACAATGTGTGGCTGATTTATACTGTTGTTGGTCTTCGGGCGTCATTATGATTTAGTTAAGTTAGTTTATTAGAACAATCATTGCGCATTTTCTGCATGCGTTCTAAGAAGTATTCTGCAGCATCTGGACCTCTATACAATTCTGGTGCTGAATGGGGCGCCATCCGACCTGACAATAATGAAGGCAAATGAACAAATCTGATGATTACTCATTTAAGACTGTTTTTCGAAGTTTTTGTGGCGCTGGCCCTTCATAAGGAACAATAAGCGACTCGAAGTCTGCGTAAACAACATATGGAGAATTTTGCATCCGTTTCCAGTTCTTAAAACTAACTTTAGATCCAGGTGGGGCGTAATTAGTTCTGTATTACAGTCAACTGGGCCAATACAATGTTTCTTATGTTCGATTGCGGCTTGAACGGATGGAATTCTTGTTAAACATTTTCTACAGAATTCTTGTTTGCCATGATTTTTTGTAGTATGCTTCATTAGTCTACTCATTGTTCGTATCAATGTGTAATGCGGTAAGCCCTGCTGGTGAAAACATCAGTAGAAAGGGTCAACATGATTTTTGTCTGGTTCGCCAATTGTTGGGCGGGTTCTTAGACACTTTAATGGGTGTGATTTTTTTCCTCATCCCATGTGTAGTTTATTAACAGTTATTGGTTTGTTTTGTTCTTCAAACTGTCATTTGGATCTACGCTAACAGGAAAGGATATTCTATCAAAGTTAAGATCTTTGGTGTATTGCCGATAGTTAGTCACTCTCTCTGGTGTTCGCAGACGTGATGCAGCCTTGCAAGAACACACCACATGAAACATTTGTCGTCTGAATTCTTTATGTTTAAAACTGCTTTTTTTGCACTAATGCTGGTGGCAGCGGAATGTAGCCTTGCCTACAATCAGTGCATACTTAGACTGTTTTAATCTGATCTCTAAGACTTCGCCCTCTGACCAACGAGAGCTCTCATTTTGGCTTCTTCAGCGGCCACATCAAACTGTGTAAGCAGTTCGTCTGCCAACCGGGTGTTAAGTCATTATGAGAAAGAATAGTCTGTTGTTTAGTTGAGACCCAGCCTTCTAGATTTTCTTCATTTATTGTTACATAGTCGATTAAAACAGCTAACATTACTTTAACTGGCGGGTCTATTGTTAGTTTACTTGGAACTTGAGAAATAGCATGTACAACGCTTGCCCGCACGTTTTCTGGATTAATAACTTCTAAATCAATATCATTTAAAGCTCTTGACAAACGCTCTTTCTCGAGCATTCCTTCAAACAATTCATCTGGGCCTTCATATATCTTAGCCATGCTGTCTTTCTTTTCTAAGCCAACATATTTATTTAAATAAAAAAAAAATAATTAATCAGAATCAATATCAGCGGTCTTTTTGTGCTTGGACTCATAAACTAAAGTATAAACACCCTTTGGCGTTGTTAATGTGAGCTGTTTAGAACAGAGTTTATGTCTCGTTTACTTTTTTTAAACATTCCTTTTTTATCTGCTCGGTGTCTGGCTGTTGAGAAAAAGTTGTCCTCGCCTTTCTTGAAGATCAAACTTTTGTCTTTTATAGTCATCAAAATCGGCCTGTAAACGACTAAATTCTTCATCCGTGATGTTTGAGTAGCTAGCGCTTTATTTATTGTCAGTTTGAAAGAACTAAGTTTAGCCGTTATTAGTTGAACCATGGCTGTGTGCTTTTGGAGTTTAGTTTTAATTTTTGCTAGCAGCACCTACAGCTAATGAACACAGGCCAAGAGCTAAAGACAAACCCTAGAGTAAAGCCGCGGGTGCACCAACACCTGTTGCTAAGAGACCAACACTCGTTCCTGCCGATAGAGCGCTTATAGTTGATGTTCAGTATTAACATATGTAACAGCATTAAAGGCAGCAGAATACCTTCGTTTGGTTTTGCTGTATTTTGAAAGGTCCTGCTCTAGTTTTTGCAGCATTTGTGTAATGTTGGTTAATCTGAAAGTTTTTATGTCGGGGGTTTCTACTATCCCTTCTTTTGGTGACTCTGACGCTGTAGGCACATTTGGATAATGCTTAACAGACATGCTTTTTATAAAATAAAAATAATTTAGTATTTGTATATTTTCTAATCTGTTATCTTGAATATTCAGCTGCGCATCATATATTAAAAACAAATATACATTAAGCGGTTTATCGACCTCTTTTTCTTTATCAATTTGAATGTTTATTATGTCTCTGACAGTTCTCCCGCTTCCATGTAACTGATTATCCTCCGTTGACCTTAGGTCAATCCATAAACCGTATTTCGTTGTTAAATAATGATCAAGTCTAACACTGTGAAGATGTAGATCTTTAGACACAAGGTCAACTGTTGGATTTCTACACCTCCCACCTCGAAACAGTTTTCTTATTTCATCAAAATGCTGATAAGGTTTAAGCCCGCTAGCGTAGATTTGGTTAGGACTACCCTCAATTGTACATTGCACTTTCGTTATTTTAGGATTAACAAAATTTTCAGTTTGTCTTTTGAATGGTTCTTCATTTTCACCACAGCAATAAAATACCTTTAAGCGATCTTGCTGTGGCACTAAAACTAAAATTCCATTAGTGTCTGCCCTGCTTTTAGGATATTTAGAATGATGAATCACTCTTTCGTAATATATTGCTAATTTTGACTTATATTGTTGCTCGATCTGCCGTGCTAAATTAGGGTTGCTAACAACGTCAAACTCTAACGCGATGTCAGAAATGCTGTACTTTGCTTCGGTGTCTTCAGATATAATAACATATTTGTAGTCATTAAAAGTTAGTTCATATGACAATCTGTCTTTTAATGCCCTTGAAAGTATGGGGCATGCGCTTTTAACAACTCAAAATCTAGGGGTATGAAAAAGCGATTTCCATACGCATAACTTACGGCTACAAACCTTTTGCCGTCTTTAGCATCTTCAGCGCCTATTCTATGTTTTAGTGCTTCTTCATTTTCGATTCCTTGAAACGCAAGATCAGCTCTTTCGTTCCAGGTTAGCCATAGATCAGAATAGGTTAAAAATATGTCTGCATTGTGTAAAGAAAATATTTCTTGCCCCTCAAGTTTTATAGAAATTTTCTTAACGATTGCCCGCCCCAGATTCTGGACAACTGTCCTGTTTGGGTCTGTTGTTGAAGCGAGTTCTATTTTGAAAGTAAGACGCGCAGAGCCTGGCACAATCACTTCATCCGCTCCTAGGTCTGGAAATTTAACAGTAAGAATTTGATCCGCATCAATAGTAGATGGATTATTTGGAACAGTAATATTCCGCTTATTTCCCTTCACGCCAAAGGGTTCTTTCAGTCTTCTATGCGGGTCAAGAATTGAACCATATGCTTGTGACATTTTTTTTTATAAAACAAAATAAAAAGTTAATTATTTAAAAACATGGCAGGCATTGAAGATGAAGATTATGATGTTCCTGATCCTGGAGACGACATGAGTGAAATGACTCTTTGACACAGCATCGCTCGGGCTCTCATTGCATGATGAATTAGTAGAAGGGCAGCAAAGGCGTGAATTAACAGAAAGTAAGGTCAGATCATTATACCAAAAGTTTAGGACTAGAACCTCCCGAAACTATATACCCTGATGATTTTGAAGTAAAAGATGACCATTTGTATGTGAAAAAACAAGCAAGGACAACTTTTTCAGCTTACACATAAACGAGACTCATCAAAGTTTGTAGGCATGGGTACAATCAAAAACACCTTCGGGTGGAAGTCGAAATCGTCTTGGCTTTACTAAACCAGAATTAGATACTGGGGCGTTGCTTCCTCTCAAAACATACAAGAACTCCCAACAAATAACCAAATGCAAAACATGGAACCTGAAGTTTAAGTCAAACAGCAGTCAAAATAATAAATGCAATAGAAGCAGAAACCACTGAAGAAGAAGAAAGAGCATTAAAAACAATACGCGAACCACGGCTACCTGAGAGAGAATTATTAGCCCTTGATCGTGCTTTAAGAACCATCAATGGGGAATTATTAAACAATTTAGCAAAACTGACTGAACTAAAGGAGCATATAGAAAAGAAAAAGAAAAACTTGCTGATGCTGACGACGCCAACTTAGGGCCTGAGATTACAGAAAGAATAGAACAAAGACTAGATGAACTTAATACAGAAAGATTAGCTAGACTAGAAGCGTTGAATACTAACCGAGAACAATTACAAACTCAAGTGAGCGAAGTAAGAGAAACTATCCAAACAAATTTATATGAAAACACAACGCTAGCAGAACGAATACGAACGCTGTTTAGAGAGCAGGGAGTCACATTAGCAAGCGTTATAACAGCCTTAGGATTTGCAATAAGTACGCTGGTGTTGGCTATTACAGGCGGCGGGTCACAAGTCCAGTGCCTCCACCACCATCGCCGCCTGATAAATCATGGGTAAAAAAACAACTTGATCATCTTGCGAGTTTATTAAAAAAATTAGCCGGTAAAGCTATAGACTCTTTGCCAGGTATATTAGGGAGTATCGTTAGCTGGCTTTTGTCTACTGCAAGCAAAGTAGTTGGCTTTATGGCGAGCACTATGGGCATTAGTTCTCTTAATAGTTGGGTTACTATTTAGTAAGATAAGACCAGTAATCCTAGCAAGTTAATCCAAAAACAAGCGCTGTCTTTTCATATTCATGGTCATTATTTTTTTTTACTTCTTCAACGGTCTTCGGGCTTTGGGACCGCAGGGATTGGATGACTTATTCTTGGGGGGTCATCTTGTTTGTTTACTGCTTGCAATATTACTGGCTCAGAATTTATTTCGTTTTTTCGACTTTCTGTTCATTGCCTGCCACAAGGATTTCATTATTGTAGTTTATTATTGTTCCTATCTGGAGTCTGAGGTCAGAAGGTAGCATGTATAAACCAGTGCCAACAGCAAAGTCTACTTTCGATCTTGCGTATTGTAAAACATTTTGGTACCTTTTTAATACTTGAAGGCAAATCAACTGTGAATTAATGGCGTCCTCTAAATTTGCTAAGTATTGTTTTTGTGCGTCAAAACCAGTAGAAGGATCAGTTATGTTCGATCTCGTTTGTGCTTGCGAAACCCAGCAAACACCAAACGTAAGTACGAACAGAGTCGTTTACTCGTTCTATTCCTGCTTTAGTTAGGCCCTTAGAGTGTCTAAGATAAATGTTGTTCATGCTGTTTTATGCTCTTGCTCTATGGACCCAAGATGAACACCTGTGCCTGAAGAGAAAGATGTATAAGGAGGATCTCAGTCATAGTTATACTTTCTGTGCACGCCCCAAAAATAAGGGGTGCCTAAGCCATGATTGCGGTCCAACTTTTGTCTAAAGTCTGTCTTAACATTAATATTGAATTCGTTACAGATCCTTTCAAAAGCCTTCATGTCTATTCTGTTGCTGAATGGATTAAACGGTTTGTCATTTGGTAATGGTGCTTGCAGTTCAGTCAAAATACGTCTGAAGGTGTAATAAAAATGAAATCTGTACACTGACCTCACCAAAGGATCAGGATGATTTAAGTGATCATCATACGATACTCCACACCAGTTGATGCACAAACACAGCAAGTTTAACTGGTTCTGATAAAACTGCATCGGATGACTAAACCACACTTTTGCGATGTAGTCTTTTTTATAGGAGGTTGAGATATCTGTTTAATGGGTACTCACCTTACTTGAAAGGTGTGAGACTGAGTCAAGAAATGTCGAGGGTGTCGGTTGTTATATTTTTAAGATTGTAGTGCGGCCAACAGAATATTTTGCATCAGTATATTTGAATGCACTCATTTTTATTTTGTTTAAAAAATGTTTGTAACATAACAACCCAGACCGTCCTTCGTTTTTAGAGTATGTATTGATAACGAAATGCGGACCCCGAAGGGTTGCACTCCATGAAAATTCTACAAAGTCGTATGGTTTAATATAATTTGAATCCAAGAACATATAATAAGATTAAAAAAGTTTACAATAGAAGAATCGGATTTTAGCCAGTTAACAATACCTGATGGTTATTACGGGTTTTGCTCACTAAAGAAGCAATGAGAACTTAGGCATTACTCTCAAACTTAACAATGCAAATCTAAAAACAATGTTAACATTCAAGCCTGAAGAAGAAGTAGGTTACTATTTTGATAAAGAGCTAGCTAAAATGTTAGGCTTTGCAACTAACGGTCAGGACTTTCATAGTTTTAGTGTTACACCAGACAAAACTACTTATGAGGGGGAAAGTCCGCTCGATCTTACATTACATTCATTACTCTATTGTTCATTTGGATGAGCTGAGCACTGATGAAAACTTATATGATGGAAGGCCCTCAACTGTTTTAACCTTTTCCGGATCACGACTTTGACTACACGGAAGCGATCGCACGGGTACACACACCCCATGCTCGTCAAATAGCACAAATTTAACTATCACTAAAGCGATCGCACGGGTGCACAAACACCCACCTCGTCAAAGAGCCTTTTCAGGCATATGAAGATCCTTGCTATGTGGGTGCGCGTACACCCAGACTCATTATACAGCCCGCAATGCGGGTCAGCCTGTGCCGGTGCTAAACACGCGGTGTGCCTTTTACACACTTTAATAAAATTTTCTGAGCTCAAAGACTTTAAGGTTCTTGAGGAACTCTTAAATTTCAGAGCGATAAAATAAAGGAGTTTTTCGAGATATTTCGCTTTATTGTGCGTCTGGGTGTCGGCACACCAACATTCAACCTTTACCGGATCACGACTTTGACTACACGGAAGCGATCGCATGGGTACACACACACCCATGCTCGTCAAATAGCACAAATTTAACTATCACTAAAGCGATCGCACGGGTGCACAAACACCCACTCTCGTCAAAGAGCCTTTTCAGGCATATGAAGATCCTTGCTATGTGGGTGCGCGTACACCCAGACTCATTATACAGCCGGCAATGTGGGCCAGCCTGTGCTGGTGCTAAACACCGCGGTGTGCCTTTCCTTTACTCTTTAAAAAGTATGGGGTGTACCAGCACCCGTGACGTCGTTTCCCACTATTTCAAACGATGCTCTCAATTACGTCATTATTTTTTTACACACTTTAATACAATTTTCTGAGCTCAAAGACTTTAAGGTTCTTGAGAACTCTTAAAATTTCAGAGCGATACATAAAGGAGTTTTCGAGATATTTCACTTTTATTGTGTGTCTGGGTGTGGGCACACCCACATTCAACGGTAAAGGTTAAGAGCTCTTCATCAGGGAAAGCTGCATATTGCGATTATGAAATTATACAATTCCTAATTTACAGTTTAAAAGATTAGTTTGTGGGAGGGTCAGATCATTTAATATAAAGATCACAGACAAAACAGGGAAAGTCGTAAAATGTGATAACCTGCACATTGTTTTTGGAAGTAAAATAATTAGCTGTTCTAAAAAATAATGTCGCGTGGACCAGAAGAACGGGAGTTACATTAGCGCCTGTAAGGTGTATAACCTTAGAATTAAAAGACCTTGCAGACGTTGCGGACTTTGAACAGAACGGTGGATAGGCGCTTTGTATGGTTTTGAGTACACTAAAGATGGTGATTATAAACGCAAAGAGGTTGGCGACAACAAAAAGTTTCCTAAACTAGAACAACTACGCAATGTAGAAGCAAATAATGCTGGCCAGTATGAATATAAAATAGTTCGAAAACCTGACAGCAATGGCATTTAGAACCATATTTAGAATGGGAAATAAAATTTGAATTCATAAGCCCATTTACATTTTTTAGCCGTCAAAAAAGTTTCAGAAAAGCATTCAACTCTGGCCCTTTACATGTAAGTCTTATGCCGGACGACAATAGTCGGAAAGGATTGAAATAACGCCGTATGGGAAAAAACGTACATCCTCCACAGAGAGAAACGGTTTTAAAGGAAGCTTCTACAAAATTACAGTTCTTCCAAGCAGAAAAATTAGGAGAACAGTTCACAATGATATTTGAAATTTCTGTCTTTAAAGATGTGGAGAGGGATGGGGTTGTGGGCGTTAGTGACGTCCTTATAAAAGGAATTATATTAGCTGGCAAAACTTAGACGTTTAAACGTCTTAAAGTTACCACGTCGTTCTTCACAATGGTGGAGGATATTAAGACCATAACAACAAGCAAAAAATCAATGTTGACTTAAATAGAAACAATCTTACAGAACTGAATTGGATTAATCTTACACATTTAGGCCTCATAGGGTTTATTATACTGAACAAGTTTTGACAGAGAGTATGATAAACATAATAACTGGATTAGATTAAATTCTGTTATAAAACTATGGAACAGTTAAACTTTATGATAAAAACCCCTCATTGTTCATTAATTTGTGGACAGACTGGTTGTGGGGAAAACAATATTTATCCTCGACCTATTACAAACAGTTTATCGTTATAATTTTGATCATATAGTATTTTCTGCCCAACACTTAAATGGAACAAAGCATATCATGATAGAAGGTTTATATGGGCGGATGATGACATATATTTAATTGATCCCAGCAATAAGCTGAGTGAGTGTTTAGAACACTTTTATAAATTGTTTGAGGGAACGCAGACACTATTTATTATAGATGACTGTTCGGCAGAAAGAGACATAGTTAAAAAGAGAAACACTTTGTCAAAACTGGCTTTCAGTGGAAGACATGCTGGGATAAGTGTGTGGATTTTATGTCAAAAATATAACACAGTTTTAAAAGACTTTAGAGAGCAGTTAAAGACTGTGTTTTATTCCACATGAAAGACAGAAACTCATTTAATGAATGTATGCTCGAAAATGATGTTATTGAAAATGATCAGGAAAAACACAGAATTAAGCAAAAACTAAAATCTGAAAAGTTTAGTAAATTAGTATTGAAAACGGACAAACCCTACACAGTATGTTTGTTTGTAAAAAAATCGTTATTTTTTTGGTTATTGAAAGAGAATGTGTGATGGATTATCATTTTTAATTCGTTGTTGAAGTGTTACTTGTCGAGAACTGTAATATGTTCATTCTGACCCAACCACCCGATAACTTGTTGAGGGTGGTTGGGTCAGAATGAACATATTACAGTTCTCTGAGCAATGAAAATGAGATGCAGTGACAATGGCTTGTATCTATCACCTGAACACTCTTGGAGTCACTGATGCATCTTAACAATGACCAGGTCACTGAACACATTTCATCAGGGAGTGGTCATCATGTGGGGCTGTTTTTGTTCACCCTGCCACAGGGCAGCCACACTCCATCTTCCGAGGACAGATGATATGAAGTCTTCACACATCTAATTCCATTCCACAGAACACTGCCTATGCTGACAGAACAAAGCACATTCTGTGCTCCATTCCATTTCATGACTCTGTCCAGCATCAGTACATGTGTGACTCCATTCTGTGCTCCATTCCATTTCATGACTCTGTCCAGCATCAGTACATATGTGACTCCATTCTGTGCTCCATTCCATTTCATGACTCTGTCCAGCATCAGTACATGTGTGACTCCAGCATCAGTACATGTGTGACTCCAGCATCAGTACATGTGTGACTCCATTCTGTGCTCCATTCCATTTCATGACTCTGTCCAGCATCAGTTACATGTGTGACTCCAGCATCAGTACATGTGTGACTCCATTCTGCGCTCCATTCCATTTCATGACTCTGTCCAGCATCAGTACATGTGTGACTCCAGCATCAGTAAATGTGTGACTCCATTCTGCGCTCCATTCCATTTCATGCATCAGTACATGTGTGACTCCGCATCAGTACATGTGTGACTCCATTCTGTGCTCCATTCCATTTCATGACTCTGTCCAGCATCAGTACATGTGTGACTCCATTCTGTGCTCCATTCCATTTCATGACTCTGTCCAGCATCAGTACATGTGTGACTCCATTCTGCGCTCCATTCCATTTCATGACTCTGTCCAGCATCAGTACATGTGTGACTCCATTCTGTGCTCCATTCCATTTCATGACTCTGTCCAGCATCAGTACATGTGTGACTCCAGCATCAGTACATGTGTGACTCCATTCTGCGCTCCATTCCATTTCATGACTCTGTCCAGCATCAGTACATGTGTGACTCCTATTTTACACCATCTATATTTGGTTTGCATTTCTACAGAGTATTTATTGTTCAATCGCATCACAATTTCATGTTGAAAATGCCCATCACAGCCTGCTACACCCCAGCAACAAAAGAAAACAAGTTCTTCTGTTTGTTCAATTAGACAACATTCTGTGCCAAATCAACATCCTAAACTGTCCTATAACAACAGAGAAATCATCATAGAATCTTCTCTCTATTAAAGAATCAACTGTGATTGCATAGACTGCATGTACATGTGTGTATGTGACTGAGCATGTGAAGGTTGTACATTGTGTAAGACTGAGTGACATTGACATGTGAGAGACAGGACAGACAGCCAGGGACGAGAGAGAGAAAGGAAAGTGAATGAGTACATTGGTGAATGACTGAGAGAAACAATGAACATAAATTTTTAAGTGTGGATAGATCAACATTCATACACAGTTCCTGCACAACAACAACAAACAAAAGTACACAAATATTCATTTGGTTTTAATGACAGGAATGATAACATACAAACCACAAAAACAAATTCCACTCCTAATAATTAAAGGAGACCACAATATTGCAGTCAAAACAATGATTCATGTTTGCACAGTCATCTGAAAAAAAAAATTGCAGACTGAGAATCAATTTCATAAACATAATCATGTTTGTTTACATACATACACATATTGCGTACATGCACACACACATTGCTCAAAGTCTTCCAGAAAACATTTGCCCCTAACAACAAAGGCCATTGTGAACAGACTCTCTCTTTCTCCGCAAACTACTCTTTTCCTACTGTGTCCAATTCTTTCTGGCATCTTGTAGAATGCTGTGTTTATCAACAGCAAACATTGATGGCCATGGAATTAAAGCAAAGCATGAAAGGCAGAAATTTGGTAAAGCAGGGGATGGAGGAAGGGGAGTGGGGCAGTTCATCATCCAAGTGTTTGAAAACCAGAGAGAAGAGGAGAGAGGGGGAGGGGGTGGACCACAGCACAGCCTCTGTTCCCACAGTTCACACCTTACTATTGTGCAAACACTCTTTCTGCTCTTTCCAGAGAGAGAGGGAGAGGGGAGGGGGTGGACCACAGCACAGCCTCCTGTTCCACAGTTCACACCTTACTATTGTGCAAACACTCTTTCTGCTCTTTCCAAGCATACATTTTTTTGTCCAACAGATGTTTTTGTTTTCTGCTGAGACCACTACAAAGAAAAAAAATTGGGCCATTTTCCGCTGAGAGCAGTAGAGTGATCTGAACATACAAAGAGAAGCCTGCACGGCACACACACTCACACCACACAACACACACACACACACGCACACATGCACATGCGCACGCACACATGCACACACTATGAGGACATAATCAGACCATCATCCAGTTCATCCACTCATAACAATTGGCACAGTGACAGGCATGACAACAGAGACAGATGAGGAGACAGTACTTCACACTGACAACCCTGAATTATGTGCAGACAATTTTTCATGTGCCAGTACAACCTCAGTGACACAACTGAAAAGCATCTGATCCAACAACAAAAGTGCAGTAGGCCTTACAACGCATTCATCACAAAGAAGACATGGTATCCCTCCTTTATCTGTCTTTAGTTAGACTGGTCACTAGAACTGGTGCAATCTTTACAAATCAAATAACACAAATGCAAACCAATATTTATATATAGAAATTTTCATGCCATTCCTTTTGATATAACCGACTATACAGAAACATATTCATGGCTTACAGAACATACATTCATGGTTTATATTCACAATCAGAACTCAAAGCACATTATTTATACTTATCATTCCACAGTACCCAAGCCACAGTCTACAGCACTAAAATAAGACGAAGAAGGATACCCAGGTCCCCACACGGTAAACACAGCGAGAGTGAATGATGTGCGAGTTGGTGAGAGGAATGAAATGAGATGAGTGACAATGGCTTGTTCAGACTCGAAAAGACAGTCATGCCCAGACCACAGGTAGCAACATGTGTGGTAACCCTTCGACACGGTTGGCTCCTCATAAAAACAGAGAAGGGGACCATTCTCACAGGACCTACCTCGCATAAAAAAGATCAAGGTGGTATAAATCAAGTTGCTAGTAAAGAAAATACTGCACTAGCATTCATAAGCGCACAGGAGGAAAAGTACGCTCCGAGTCACAGAAACATAGAAGAATAACGACAACAAAGAAAATGTTACAAACCTGTCCAGTCACACACTTACGAATGCAGAGATATCCCTACTCTCTAAAGGGCTCAAGTTTGTACCAGATAAATCACAGGTAAATACTACAAAACTTTTGGCAGACTTAGATGAGTGGGAACGTAGGATGCGCCTCAGAGAATACTTTTTTGACAAAGATAGCAATGATGAGTAGAACAAGAAGAGGAGTCTCATGAGGAAAGTTTAAAGTAAAAAATAAGAGCACTTTCACACCAAAAGAAGGTAGGGATCATTGGTTAGATATGTACATTGAACTTGTAAAGAATGACATTATGAACAACTTGAAGAAAAGTGGTAAACTGAACCTCAGTCGTAATGAAAAAGATGTATTTTATGACTTCTAAATAATGAAAACATCATCATCCGACCAGCAGACAAAGGATCTGGGGTTGTTGTTATGAACAAAGATGGTTTATTTCTGGGCTGCACAATGAAATGACCAAAAGTGAATCCTACACTATGATAGAGAAAGACCTCACTGAGATAGCAACAAAAAAGGTGAAAAAGATTGTGAAGAGAATGTATAGAGAAGGGGTTATATCCAAAGACCTACAACAGTACCTCCTCCACGCTATCCAAAGGTGGTAAACTGAAAGGGAACCAAAAACTACATAAGCAAGGTTGCACCATTGCAAACGATTGTCAGTGGTATAGACACTCCACAGAAAAGCTTGCAGAAGTCACAGAGATGAGTTGAATGATTACGTCATTAACTCTCCCACGTACATCAGAGATACACCAGACTTCATAAGTAAATTAAAAGAATGTGCTTGTCCTGTCCCAGACGATGCGATTCTGTTTTGCTTTGATGTAGAGAAACTCTACCCCTCTGTGCCTCGGAAAGAGGGAATAGAAGCATGTGTAGAAGCTTACAAAGCAGACCTAGACCCATCGTACCAACGGACTGTGCAATTGAAATGATTGAAACTGTTTTAGATTATAATGGATTCAGTTTAGCGGATTCACACTACCAAACAGACAGATGGAATAGCCATAGGGTCCAGACTAGGGAGAAACTTTGCTTGTACATACATGCGGAAGTGGGATGAGAAGCTTTTGGAGTTTGAACAGAAACCTTATTTCTACAAACGTTACATTGATGATGGGTTTGGCATTTGGAATGGTGACCTTGACTCCCTTTTACGTTTCACGATTATGCCAACACCATACATTACAACATAAAATCACTCTACGATGGAGTAAAGAACAAATTGAATTCCTTGACACTCTGGTTAAGTTAGAGAATGGCCATGTCTACACAGATCTATTCAAGAAGATAGTGATAAACAGTTATACCTCAGGCAGGATTCTTGCCATCCCCCACATACAAAAAAATCTCTAGCATATGGTTTGGGTGTTAGGTTGAGAAGAATCTGTGAAAAGGATGAGGACTATCTAAAACACAGATCTGAACTTAAGAACAGTTGCGCAAACGTGGCTATAGTAGCAAACTCATAGAAGGTCAGTTGAAACAGTTGATAACATAGATAGGAACCGACTTCTTCAGAAAAAAAGAAGAGGAAACACTGAAAGAGTACCACTAGTGTTGACATTTTCAAGATTATTGCCAGATGTACAAGCTGTACTAAAGAGACATAGTGATACGCTCTACAAGTCAGAATACATGCGCAAAGTATTCCATAGACTACCAATGCCTGCATACAGACGGGATAAAAATTTATGTGATACGTTGGTCACCAGAAAACTGAAAGAGCAGTGAAGGGAAAAGCAGAAACTTGTGATTGTGACACCTGTTCTTCACTAGTAACTTCAACAGTGTTGGACACAAAGCAGAAATCTTCGCACAATGTTATGGATAACGTGACATGTGCGGATAGAAATTTGATAATGCTCTGTTGTGGTAAACGGTGTAATAACTAAATAAGACAGTTTATGTTGGTGAAACTGACGTTCATTGAAAGAAAGAATAGCGGAACACAGACGTGACATCAAGTTCCAAAGAGAAAAGCCAATAATGCGACATTTCCTTCAGCATTCAGTGGGAGACCTTGCTGTTGCAGTGTTGGCAAAGCTTACAGTGAAAGCAAAAGCTTCAGACTTATTGCTGAAGAAAATGGATAAGGACATTGGATACAAGGGTGCCAAATGGATGTAATGTTAAGACAAATTTGTAACAACCCTATCAGATTTACCTGTAAACAACATTGATGAATTGCAGGAAATTTATATATATTTTTCAGGTGACAGTTCTTGTATGCCATGCACAGTCACAGACAGGGACTATGGTCGCAGTTTCATTGTGATTTATGAAGCGTTGTTGTTATGTTTTTGGAGTACATTGGTTACTGTATAACTACACACAGACACACACACAACTTGCACCCCTTCCTCCCCCCACCCTTTTTTTTTTTTTTTTTTTTTTGTTCCTTGTTGATGACATCACACATTATGATGTCAGAAATTGCGTAAGATATTTATGACATCAATTCTTTGCCCTGACCAGCCACCGAAGATGGACATTACATAGTTGCATTGTTTTTGTTTTTTTCTCTTGAAAAAGGCCACGTGGCCGAAAATTAGATGAGTGGTATTGTGATTTTTCTATTTATACTTAGTTTACTCAATTTGAATAATAGTAATCAAATTCACACACACACACACAAATAAAAACAAATTCAGAAAAGGCAATGAGGAGTGGGCAGGGGCAATGGGTGGAGGGTGGGGGTATTAAAACACACAGACAGAGGAGGGGGAAGAGAAGGGAAGCAGACATGGGGTCAGCAGGAAGAAGCAAACATGGGGACGGCAGGAGAAGACATGGGGACGGCAGGAAGAAGACATGGGGACGGCAGGAAGAAGACATGGGGACAGCAGGAAGAAGACAGGGGGACGGCAGGAAGAAGCAGACATGGGGACGGCAGGAAGAAGAACACAGGGGGACAGCAGATAGAAGCAGACATGGGGACGGCAGGAAGAAGCAGACAGGGGAACGGCAGGAAGAAGAAGACAGGGGGACGGCAGGATGAAGCAGACAGGGGGACGGCAGGAAGAGAAGACAGGGGGACGGCAGGAAGAAGCAGACAGGGGAACGGCAGGAAGAAGAAGACAGGGGGACGGCAGGAAGAAGAAGACAGGGGGACAGCAGGAAGAAGACATGGGGACGGCAGGAAGAAGACATGGGGACGGCAGGAAGAAGACAGGGGGACGGCAGGAAGAAGCAGACATGGGGACGGCAGGAAGAAGAACACAGGGGGACGGCAGGAAGAAGACATGGGGACGGCAGGAAGAAGACAGGGGACGGCAGGAAGAAGAAGACAGGAGGACGGCAGGAAGAAGACATGAGGATGGCAGGGAAAGAAGACAGGGGGACGGCAGGAAGAAGAAGACAGGGGGATGGCAGGAAGAAGACAGGGGGACGGCAGGAAGAAGACGACATGGGGACGGCAGGAAGAAGACAGGGGGACGGCGGAAGAAGCAGACATGGGGACGGCAGGAAGAACAAGACATGGGGACGGCAGGAAGAAGACATGGGGACGGCAGGAAGAAGGCATGGGGACGGCAGGAAGAAGACATGGGGACGGCAGGAAGAAGAAGACATGGGGACGGCAGGAAGAAGCAGACAGGGGGACGGCAGGAAGAAGAAGACAGGGGGACGGCAGGAAGAAGAAGACAGGGGGACGCAGGAAGAAGAAGACAGGGGGACGGGAGGAAGAAGACATGGGGACGGCAGGAAGAAGACATGGGGCGGCAGGAAGAAGACATGGGGACGGCAGGAAGAAGACATGGGGACGGCAGGAAGAAGACATGGGGACGGCAGGAAGAAGCAGACAGGGGGACGCCAGGAAGAAGCAGACATGGGGACGGCAGGAAGAAGACATGGGGACGGCAGGAAGAAGACATGGGACGGCAGGAAGAAGACATGGGGACGGCAGGAAGAAGGACAGGGGGACGGCAGGAAGAAGACAGGGGGACGGCAGGAAGAAGACATGGGGACGGCAGGAAGAAGACATGGGGACAGCAGGAAGAAGACGACATAGGGACGGGCAGGAAGAAGAAGACAGGGGGACGGCAGGAAGAAGCAGACAGGGGGACGGCAGGAAGAAGCAGACAGGGGGACGGCAGGAAGAAGCAGACATGGGGACGGCAGGAAGGGGAATCAGGATGGAAAGATGGAGCCTGCACTGAAAGGCAACGACGTTGAAATTGTCAATAACCATAACTCTGCCAAATGATGAGTGCTGTGAGGTGGTGGGGGAGGAGGTACGATGGTGGAGGGGAAGGGATGGAACCAGGGGTCAGCATCTCACTTTCCAGTGAACTCCCACACCATGTACACTGCAGAGTTGTATCACTCCGGGATTGACAGTCCATACTGCTATGAACTCCCGCATCATGTTACACTGCAGAGTTGTATCACTCCGGGATTGACAGTCCATACTGCTATGAACTCTCATACTACGCCACAATACATGACTCTACTTTTGACAGGAGGTTGGAAATTCACTATGACGTGAACCCACACACTGTGTTGCAAGTGTGTATCAGGAAGCTGGGCTGCACACCATGTAGTATGAGCTCACGATGTCACACTGGTGACAAAGGTGCATCAAAAGGGCTGGGCGGTCCACTGTCATGTCAACAATCCATCATGCACTATGTCACAATCCACTCCACAAGCACCACTATGAACAGTTTCCCATACAAGAGAGATGATGGTATGTTCAGACAGGAGACCTAAGGAAGCGGAAAAAGCCTGAACATTGCCTGGGGACGGTCCAGCAGGTGGAAGGACTCAAAATCAAGTTGGGTAAAATACCAGCAGTGAGTTTGACTGGTGATGAAAACCCCATGATCTCTCCATTACCGACATTCAGGTTTATCTATTGCGAAAGGCCACTGGTTGTCTTAATGTTGCTTTCACACACACACACACACCACACACACACACTCTCTCTCTCTCTCTCTAAGCAGATTCATCAAATCTGTGCAATTGCTCTATGCACCTTAAAAAAAACAACTGAATTCAGGTTCAAAGAGAAAGTATCTAATGTTTAATGTTTCAGTTCAGTCTTTACTGGCAGATCAATTCTGACCGTTCACCCACTACTGATAGTTTATGTAGGCTTTACAGTACTATGTGTTCTTACTGTATTTATTCCTCTTCAGAGACTTTACAGTACTATGTGTTCTTACTGTATTTATTCCTCTTCACAGGCTTTACAGTACTATGTGTTCTTACTGTATTTATTCCTCTTCAGAGGCTTTACAGTACTGTCTTCTTACTGTATTTATTCCTCTTCAGAGGCTTTACAGTACTATGTGTTCTTACTGTATTTATTCCTCTTCAGAGGCTTACAGTACTATGTGTTCTTACTGTATTTATTCCTCTTCTAAGGCTTTACAGTACTATGTTCTTACTGTATTTATTCCTCTTCAGAGGCTTTACAGTACTATGTGTTCTTACTGTATTTATTCCTCTTCAGAGGCTTTACAGTACTATGTGTTCTTACTGTATTTATTCCTCTTCAGAGGCTTTACAGTACTATGTCTTCTTACTGTATTTATTCCTCTTCAGAGGCTTTACAGTACTATGTGTTCTTACTGTATTTATTCCTCTTCAGAGGCTTTACAGTACTTGTGTTCTTACTGTATTTATTCCTCTTCAGATGATGCAGATTGTACAGACTTGCTCTCCTACCAGCTGACCAAACACTATGGTTAACATCACAGATTCCTGGCTGATTGTGGGTTCGATTCCCTTCAGAGCCATTTTATATTTTGTGGGATTTTTCTCCTCACGATTGGCTCCTGCAAACAGTTGAGTTCACTATAGGTTCAACTGGGAGGACTTGAACTGGAGTCAGGTTTCATCCATTTCATGAATGCGTCACTTCAAGAGTTGTTCAAGTTTCCCAACAAACATAGCAGGTGCTCTCATGAAAAACCTCAACTGTGACTTCCTCTCCATGTCTACACAGTGGTTTCTCTCCATGTCTACACAGTGATTTCCTCTCCACAGGGATGAGAACAGACTTTTAAAAAGCAGAGGAGATTTTTCTGTTGGGGGTCTGGGGGCAGAGCCCCAGTGGGGTCAAGGGGCAACGCCCCTGCGGGGGGTCAGGGGGCACCCGCCCCTGAAGCTGAAGCATTTTTAATATATAAACAAGAAAAATCCACATTTAAAACCATCAAAATATGTTTCTAGCCCTTATCTAAATTGAACTAAATTTATCTAAATTCTGTTGTTAAAATCACATTTCACACAAGGCATTACTATTAAAACAAAACTTGATTTCAGTTTATCACAAAAGGCACATAAATACAAGAAAAATTTGGCCTTACCTGCTAGTAGTAGTAGAAGTAGGCCTTTTTTCTTTTCTGCTTCAGTGTGTCCTTGGTAGTTTATCACACACTCTATGCTGGCATTTGTCTTTCGATACTTCTTTATTTACAGTTCTCAAGAGGTTGATCTGTAGTGTAGGCCTCGATCATACGATCTGTGAAACACCTACACCACTGAATGAAGTCTTTCAAATGAGTCTTAGTTCAAAATTACACCTCTCATTGAACTCTTTTTAATTCAGTCTTACTAACTAATGCTATTCTTAGTCAAATTCAAATCTCAAATTCTCTGAGTTTTTTTTTGTTGTTGTTTTTTTTTTGTTGTTGTCAACAATGCAAATGGATTTAATACAGGGCTCTACGTTTGTCTCTCGTCGATTTACGTAAGAAATGGGTTTTTCCGAAAATTACCTGCCCTTGGCCCTGGTTCTATTATTAGTAACTAGACGTCTAGGTTTTGTTTCACAACTTAAAGTCAAAAGACGAATGTTTCAGCTAACTGAGATAGTTTGACCATTGCAAATGAATGATAAAATATAACAAAGAAGAGAGCAAATCACCAACAGCTTACTTTCCAAAGTTTAATTGTTCTTCAATGCAGCGACACGCTGCCTGTGAACCAGGCGTTTCATGTGGTCAGCAATCGTAATGAAGCCAGGACTTCCGAAGCCGATTTTCTTGTTGCAAGCAACACATAACGCCTGCTCTTCACTGCTTTTGCATATGCTATCTCCAACTCTACTCCCACACACCTCTTCCTCGAGCCAGTTTTCTTTCCAACGGTTGGGATATTTTTTCCTTTTTTTTTGCGATTTCGTTCGACGCCATGACTCCACAAATGACACTCCGTCGATCGGCGCTGTAAGCGGATGTGCAGTGGTTGGCCGAGTCAACCGAGTAAAAACCAGCCCATTTGGGAATCTCGCCGGAGGCGTCTCGCCGAGATTGGGAGCAAAAAAATCGTGATTGCTTTTTTTTTTTTTTTTTTCGGCGGAGATTTTTTCGAACAGCGGAGATTTTTTTTTAAAGACGGCGGAACGGGGAGAACGGCGGAGCTGTTCTCATCCCTGTCTCCATGTCTACACAGTGGTTTCCTCTCCATGTCTACACAGTGATTTCCTCTCCATGTCTAACAGTGGTTTCCTCTCCATGTCTACAGTGGTTTCCTCTCCATGTCTACACAGTGATTTCCTCTCCATGTCTACACAGTGATTTCCTCTCCATGTCTACACAGTGGTTTCCTCTTCATGTCTACAAGTGATTTCCCTCTCCATGTCTACTACAGTGGTTTCCTCTCCATGTCTACACAGTTGATTTCCTCTCCATGTCTACATGTGCTCCCGGCAAAAGGGC
>JAFLJL010002436.1:0-40496 GCA_018398815.1 Conus ventricosus | reverse complement strand
TGTTTCGGAAATTGCGTGTGCTGAGTGAATGCGAGTAGTGTGCATGCATTTTGTGCTCAGTGTGACAATACATTTGCCAATTTCTCCTCAATGTTTTTTCTCCTCCTCTCCCTAACCTTCTCCCCCACCACCACTACCCCTTCTCCCTCATTTTTGTTTGACAACTAACGTGCTTCACCCCTACCCCCATCACCACCACCTTCACCCCTCTCCTACTCTACCACCCTTCTCCTCTTTCATATATAGCCATGCCTTTATACATTGAAGATCACTTTACTACCATTGTTTTAATCATGCTATCCGGATGCAGTTGTGGATGGATGGATGTATTCACACACAAACACACATGCACACACACATGCACGCACTCAAGCATGCATGCGTACATGCACACACACACACATATATGTAATATATATAATATAGAGAGAGAGAGAGAGAGAGAGAGAGAGAGAAAGAGAGAGAGAGAGAGAGAGAGAGAGAGAGAGAGAGAGAGAGAGGAGAGAGAGAGAAGAAAGAAACACCCGAAGGTGCTGGGAGGACCCAGAGAAGCACTGTCTTCACCTGCCTTTAGAGCAGTCCTGTACCACCCTTGGAGGCCTGCGCTGTGTTGACGATGGGTACAGGCACGCACAGGACACTCCATTAAGATATCAAGGGACATAACTGCTCCTGAACAGAGGTAAATCAGACTACAGGATGCAGCTCATAACACCTTAAAGTAGCATCCCCATGGGTGTACCAGCCCGTATTTCATGACTGCAGAGCCACCGGCGAAAAACACCACCCTCCACTGCCGAGCACACCCCACAGACCCAACCACCCCTGCCCACGGACAGATGAAGACAGTGCCACTCCAGACACAGCCAGCTTTCGCCATACGGTCTTAATGTGCCCTCAAGACAGAATCCAAAGTTGTAGTCTTTCCCACTGTCAACAGGACTTTCCCTGTGGTCAGTGGGTCTTTCCTCACCGTCACTGGACCTTTCTCCAGGTCAGCCTAGTTAAGGCAAAGAAGAAAAAGAAACACCCGAAGGTGCTGGGAGGACCCAGAGAAGCACTGTCTTCACCTGCCTTTAGAGCAGTCCTGTACCACCCTTGGAGGCCTGCGCTGTGTTGACGATGGGTACAGGCACGCACAGGACACTCCATTAAGATATCAAGGGACATAACTGCTCCTGAACAAGGTAAAATCAGACTACAGGATGCAGCTCATAACAGCCTTAAAGTAGCATCCCCATGGGTGTACCAGCCCATATTTCATGACTGCAGAGCCCACCGGCGAAAAACACCACCCTCCAGCTGCCGAGCACACCCCACAGACCCAACCACCCCATGCCCACGGACAGATGAAGACAGTGCCACTCCAGACACAGCCAAGCTTTCACCATACGGTCTTATGTGCCCACAAGAGAGAATCCAAAGTTGTAGTCTTTCCCACTGTCAACAGGACTTTCCCTGTGGTCAGTGGGTCTTTCCTCACCGTCACTGGACCTTTCTCCAGGTCAGCCTAGTTAAGGCAAAGAAGAAAAAGAAACACCCGAAGGTGCTGGGGAGGACCCAGAGAAGCACTGTCTTCACCTGCCTTTAGAGCATCCTGACCACCCTTGGAGGCCTGCGCTGTGTTGACGATGGGTACAGGCACGCACAGGACACTCATTAAGATATCAAGGGACATAACTGCTCCTGAACAGAGTAAATCAGACTACAGGATGCAGCTCATAACAGCCTTAAAGTAGCATCCCCATGGGTGTACCAGCCCGTATTTCATGACTGCAGAGCCCACCGGCGAAAAACACCACCCTCCAGCTGCCGAGCACACCCCACAGACCCAACCACCCCTGCCCACGGACAGATGAAGACAGTGCCACTCCAGACACAGCCAAGCTTTCGCCATACGGTCTTATGTGCCCTCAAGAGAGAATCCAAAGTTGTAGTCTTTCCCACTGTCAACAGGACTTTCCTGTTATATACTTATATATATATAACAAGAACAACAAAGAAAACTCGACCACTTTAAGAAGCTATAGATCAATATTATTACTGTAAATAATTTCGGCTCCTGTGCGAAGCCTTCTTTAGTACCTTCACGTCACTATATATATATATATATATATTATATATATATATATATATATATATGTTCCCTTTGGTCTCTCACTTTGTCCTCACATTCCTCAGTACCTGTCTGCCGTCTCCCCCCTTCCCCCCCCCCCTCCACCCCATGCCTTTCCTTTCTTTTTTTAACTCCCCCCCCCCCCCTCCCCCTTATTTTCTGTTTCTCCCTCTCTCTCATTTCTCCTTCTCTCTCTGTGATGTGTGTGTGTGTGTGTGTGTGTGTGTGTGTGTGTGTGTGTGTGTGTGTGTGTGTGTGTGCGAGTGTGTGTGTGTGTAGGCTGGTGTCCATGAGTGCATGTGTTTCGCCTTGCATGCAACAGTTATCAGCATGGCCTCATTTTACCTGAACAGGAATTTCCCGTAAAATGATGTCATTTCACTTGATGACACACACACACACATGCATGCATGCACACACGCACGCACACAGACACCGCGCGTACGCACACACACACACACACACACACATTTAAGATGTTTTACCATCCAGTCTGCATTGTTGTCAGTTTCTTTGAGGGTTTGTTTGGTTTTTTTCGTTGTTGTTTGTGCTCTCTCCCATTCTGTGTGTGTGTGTGTGTGTGTGTGTGTGTGTGTGTGTGTGTGCAACGCGCACGAGAATAAGAGAAAGAAAACGGGCAGAAAGACCACAGACTGACTTCAGAATTAGGCATTTGCACAGTAATACTAAACTTGTGTGGATTGTGCTTCCCTATATCTTAATGATTTAAAATCTTACATGATTTAAAACCATGGCCATTTGATGGGCAAGTTGTTTTCTGTAGGCGATGGGGTATACTTACCTACGTAGAGGCCAGGTCAGAAAAAAACAATAATGCTCAATTCTGTACATGCTGTCCATGTGTGCTTGGACTGAATGATGTGTGAGTTGGTGAGAGGAATGAAATGAGATGACAGTGACAATGGCTTGTATCTATCACCTGAACACTCTTGGAGTCACCTGGAACTGAATGATGTGTGAGTTGGTGAGAGCAATGAAATGAGATGACAGTGACAATGGCTTGTATCTATCACACTGAACACTCTTGGAGTCACCTGATGCATCTTAACAATGACCAGGTCACTGAACACATTTCATACAGGGAGTGGTCAATCGTGTAGGGCTGTTTTTTGTTCACCCTGCCACAGAGGCAGCCACACTCCATCTTCAGAGGACAGATGATATGAAGTCTTCACACATCTAATTCCATTCCACAGAACACTGCCTATGCTGACAGAACAAAGCACATTCTGTGCTTCATTCCATTTCATGACTCTGTCCAGCATCAGTACATGTGACTCCATCTGTGCTCCATTCCATTTCATGACTCTGTCCAGCATCAGTACATGTGTGACTCCAGCATCAGTAACATGTGTGACTCCATTCTGCGCTCCATTCCATTTCATGACTCTGTCCAGCATCAGTACATGTGACTCCTATTTTACACCATCTATATTTGGTTTGCATTTCTACAGAGAATTTATTGTTCAATCGCATCACAATTTCATGTTGAAATGCCCATCCACAGCCTGCTACAACCCCAGCAACAAAAGAAAACAAAGTTTTTCTGTTTTGTTCAATTAGACAACATTCTGTGCCAAATCAACATCCCAAACTGTCCAATAACAAGAGAAATCATCATAGAATCTTCTCTCTATTAAAGAATCAACTGTGATTGCATAGACTGCATGTACATGTGTGTATGTGACTAAGCATGTGAAGGTTGTACATTGTGAAGACTGAGTGACATTGACAGTGAGAGACAGAAGACAGACAGACAGACAGCCAGGACAGACAGAGAGAAAGGAAAGTGAAATGAGTACATTGGTGAATGATTGAGAGAAACAATGAACATAAATTTTTAAGTGTGGATAGATCAACATTCATACACAGTTCCTGCACAACAACAACAAACAAAAAGTACACAAATATCATTTGGTTTTAATGACAGGAATGATAACATACAAACCACAAAAAAAAAAAAAAAAATTCAACTCCTAATAATTAAAAGGAGACCACAATATTGCAGTCAAAACAAGATTCATGTTTGCACAGTCATCTGAAAAAAAAATTGCAGACCGAGAATCAATTTCATAAATATCATCATCATGTTTGTTTACATACACACACACATTGCTCAAAGTCTTCCAGAAAACATTTGCCCCTAACAACAAAGGCCATTGTGAACAGACTCTCTCTCCCCAAACTACTCTTTTCCTACTGTGTCCCAATTCTTCTTGCATCTTGTAGAATGCTGTGTTTATCAACAGCAAACATTGATGGCCATGGAATTAAAGCAAAGCATGAAAGGCAGAAATTTGGTAAAAGCAGGGATGGAGGAAAGGGAGTGGGGCAGTTCATCATCCAAGTGTTTGAAAACCAGAGAGAAGAGGGAGAGGGGAGGGGGTGGACCACAGCACAGCCTCCTGTTCCCACAGTTCACACCGTACTATTGTGCAACCACTCTTTCTGCTCTTTCCAGAGAGAAGAGGGAGGGGAGGGGGTGGACCACAGCACAGCCTCCTGTTCCCACAGTTCACACCTTACTATTGTGCAAACACTCTTTCTGCTCTTTCCAAGCATACATTTTTTTGTCCAACAGATTTTTTGTTTTCTGCTGAGACCACTACAAAGAAAAAAAAATGGGCCATTTTCCGCTGAGACAGTAGAGTGATCTGAACATACAAAGAGAAGCCTGCACGAGCACACACACTCACACACACACACACACACACACGCGCACACATGCACATGCGCACGCACACATGCACACACTATGAGGACATAATCAGACCATCATCCAGTTCATCCACTCATAACAATGGCACAGTGACAGCATGACACAGAGACAGATGAGGGACAGTACTTCACACTGACACCCTGAATTATGTGCAGACAATTTTTCATGTGCCAGTACAACCTCAGTGACACAACATGAAAAGCATCTGATCCAACAACAAAAGTGCAGTAGGCCTTACAACGCATTCATCACAAAGAACACATGGTATCCCTCCTTTATCTGTCTTTATTAGACTGGTCACTAGAACTGGTGCAATCTTTACAAATCAAAATAACACAATGCAAACCAATATTTATATAGAAATTTTCATGCCATTCCTTTTGATATAACCGACTATACAGAAACATATCCATGGCTTACAGAACATACATTCATGGTTTATATTCACAATCAGAACTCAAAGCACATTATTTATACTTATCACTTCCACAGTACCCAAGCCACAGTCTACACCACTAAAATAAGACGAGAAGGATACCCAAGGTCCCCACACGGTAAACACAGCGAGAGTGAATGATGTGCGAGTTGGTGAGAGGAATGAAATGAGATGAGTGACAATGGCTTGTTTCGCTCCCCCGGAAAAAGGACAGTCATGCCAGACCACAGGTAGCAACATGTGTGTGGTATCCCTTCGACACGGTTGGCTCCTCATAAAACAGAGGAAGGGGACCCATTCTACAGGACCTACCTCGCATAAAAAAGATCAAGGTGGTATAATCAAGTTGCTAGTAAAGAAAATACTGCAATAGCATTATATAGCGCACAGGAGAGAAAAAGTACGCTCCGAGTCACAGAAACATAGAACGAATAACGAACAAATATGAAAATGTTACAAACCTGTCCAGTCACACAATTACGAAATGCAGAGATATTCCCCCTACTTTACTGTGTCAAGTTTGTACCAGATTAATCACAGGTATATTACTACATCTAATCTTTTGGCAGTAATTAGTTGTGTGGGAGTAATCGTAGGAATTGCGCAGATCGTGATGTAGGGGGGGTATATTAAACGTGATTGATTGGTTGACCTTTTGTTGTATGTACTAGATCGCTGGCACCCCCTTGGTCTTGCTTGGTGGGAAAAGTTTTAGTTACATATTAAGGCATCTTGTCACAACATAGATGGTATGGGATAATTTGGTTTGATTTGTTCATGGATTGTAATAGACAATGAACATTTTGAACAACTTGAAGAAGTTAAGTGGTAAACTGAACCGCTGTACGTTATGAATTAAGATGTTGTCTGACTGCCAACTTCCTATAATTTGTTAAAACCAAATCATCATCCGACCAGCAGACAAAGGATATCCTGGGGGTTTGTTGTTATGAACAAAGATGGTTTTTTTTCTGGCCTGCACAATCGGGAAATGAACCAAAAGTGAATACTACACTATGTTTGCAGAAAGACACGCAATGACCGTCGGAGAGAGCATACATTCACTTTGAACTATAGGTGGTAAAAAGATTGTGAAGAGGAATGTAGTGTTGTTGGACAACTAGTTTTTGCAACTAGTCAGTAATAAGTACTCCACTCAATCATAGTGATTTAGGGATCCAATAGGTTCAGTTTCGGAAGGGATCCCATAAAATAAACTTACATTTGCATTAGACGTGCAACACTTGCGTACGATTGTCAGTGGATATTAATAGACACTCCACGATAAGCTTGCTGACAGTCTATGAGCTGGAGGGGTTGGTTGTCCCGGATGCGTTTAGCTGCAATAACAGTTCTTCTGTAGTGATCCAGGGACTTCTTTTGCGTTCTGAGATTCTGTTTGTGCCGCTGTCCATGGCCCAGTCGAGGCGATTATGTTTGCTTTGTTGATACAGTGTATAACGCTTCCCCTCGGTGCACTCGGGTTAGAGCAGGGTGTTACGTTGTTGCAGGTGGAGATGCGGTATCATAAAGCTGACAACATGGTCCCTTAGCGTCCTACCGGCTGGATGTTGTTTTGTGGGATTTCTGTTGTAGTGGTGTATGGAGTAAGTGCTGTGGGATCTATCAATTCAACCTGAAAGAATGGTATTAGCCCATTGGCGGTCCAGATAGGGAGTAGCTTTTGCTTGTACTTACATGCGGAAGTGGGCATGTGACGCTTTTGAGTTTGTACTGTTACAGCCGTGTTCGTTCAAAAGGGACAGTGAGGAGGGTTTCGGCGGCCCTGGGGGTTGATTGGGTGTAAGGGTAGCCCTGTGTCGCGGTCATCTGTGTGGACATTCAACTGGTCCTGACCTTTCTTTATATAATCAAGCGTCGATGCGAGTATAGAACATAAATTGAATTCCTTGACACGATGTATGGGATGTTTGTGACCAATGGAAATGCAAATTGGGCAGTCTATGTTATGTGGCTAAGAATGAGAAGTGATATTAACAGGTTAGACCGCAGGCGGTTTCTTGCCATTCCCCCACATACAAAAAAATCTCTAGATATGGTTGGGGTGTTAGGTTGAGAAGAATCTGTGAAAACGGTTGTCTTGCTCGAGGTCTTTCTTAAACCACAAGATCCTGAAATTTAGAACCAGTTGTGCAAAAGTGGCTATAGTAGCTAAACTCATCTAGAAATTGGGACATGTTGTAAATCAGCTTGTTACGCAATGAGATTTGCTAAACGAATTACTTCAGAAAAAAAAGAAAGGAAACACTGAAAGAGTACCACTAGTGTTGACATTTTCAAGATTATTGCCTGATGTACAAGTGTAACTAAAGAGACATAGTTGAACGTCTAGATGTCTGAATACATGCGCAAAGTATTCTAGATACCAATTGCCTGCTTACAGACGGGATTGTATTATGTGTGTGATTCTTGGGTCACCAGAAAACTGTACACTAGCTAAAGAGACAGGGAAGGGAATAAATGATGTTTATGAGTGCATGGGGACACTGTTCTTCACTTGGCGGTGTTACTTCACAGTGTTGGACACAAAGCAGATATTCTTCGCACATGCTTGTGAGTTAAGCTGACATGTGAGCGTGTGATAATTTCGATATCAATGCTCTGTTCGTGTATACGGTTGTATTTAGACAGTTTTTGTTGGGGAAACCTGACGTTCATTGAAAGAAAGAATAGCGGAAATCAGACGTGACATCAAGTTCCAAAGAGAAAAGCCAATAATGCGAAATTTCCTTCGCTTTCGTGGGAGTCCTTGCTGTTGCAGTGTTCGGCTACTGCTTTTACCAGTGGGTAAAAGAAAAAGCTTCAAGGGACTTTATTGCTGATGAAATATGGATAAGGACTTTGGTTATACATGAGGATGCCTTACTTGGATGTCATGTTATGTCAATTTTGTATAACCCTAGTCCAGATTTACCTGTAAACCAACATTGATGTTGTGCCTGGTTCTCATTTATGTTTCTTTTTTTCCTCGAGTGTATCTGTTCATGGTTTGCATGACTCTGTCTACTGACTCGGTATTTGGGTCGCCAAGTGTCATTGGGATTTGATGTAGAGAGGGGGTTATGTTGTCGGTGTCGTGTTCTGGCGTTAATGGAGTTAGAAATATTGGTCTCTATACTCAATTGGCAACCAGTCCTGACAACCCACTACACAGTGCGGATACGGGGTGTTGTGTTGTGCTGGGCAAGTGTGGATGTCTTTAACTACTTTTTGATGTCTTGTTTTGGAGGTTGAGACGTTATGACAGATTGGAGGGGCCACTGACAAGACTTCCGAAGGATGGACATTCATAGTTGCAGTGTTTTTGTTTTTTTCTCTTGAAAAAGGCCAAAGTGGCCGAAAAATTAGATGAGTGGTTTATTTGTTTTTGCTATTTTTACTTAGTTTACTCAATTTGAATACATAGTAATCAATTCACACACACTCACAAAAAAAAAAACAAATTACAGAAAAAGGCAAGTTTAGGAAGTGAGTGGGCAGGGGCAATGGGGACGTTGGGGGTATTAAAACACAACAGACAGAGGAGGGGGAAGAGGTAGGGAAGAGATGGGGCAGCAGAAGAAGAGACATGGGGACGGCAGAAAGAAGACAGGGGCGGGGGATGACAGACATGGGGAGACAGCATGAAAGAAGGACCGGGGAACGGCAGAGGGAAGAAGAGATTTGGGATGGCAGGAAAGCAGACATGGAGGTCTGGCAGGAAGAAGAACACAGAAGCGGTGGGACAGCGAGATAGGAACGCCCAGACATGGGACGGCAGGAAGAGCAGACATTGGGACGGCTGGCAAGAAGAACAAGGGGGACAGCAGATTGAATAAGACATTTGGCGAGACGGCAGGAAGAGTAAGGGGAAAAAAAAACAAAAAAACAAAAACCAAAATAAAACAACACAACAAAACAAACAACAAACCCACAAACAAAAAAGAAGCAGACATGGGGGACGGCCAGAAGAAGAAACTCAGGGGGACAGCAGATAGAAGCAGAACATCGGGGACGGCAGGAAGAAGCAGACAGGGGATAGGCCAGGACAGAGAAGACATCGGGGACGGCAGGAAGAAGCAGACAGGGGGACGCAGGAAGAAGATGACATGGGGTCGGCAGAGGAAGAAGCTGACAGGGGGACGACAGGAAGAGCAGACAGGGGAGTCGGCAGGAGGAGACAGGGGGACAGCAGGACAGAAGACATGGGGACGGCAGGAAGAAGACATGGGGGATGGCAGGAAGAAGCGTCAGGGGACGGCAGGAAACGAGAAGAAAGGAGGACGGAAGGAAGAAGAACAAGGGGGACGGCAGGAAGAAGACATGAGGACGGCAGAAGAAGACAGGGGGACGGCAGGAGAAGAAGAAGGGGGATGGCAGGAAAGAAGAAAGGGGGGACCGACAGAAGAAGACGACATGGGGACAGCAGGTAAGAAGCAGGGGGACGGCCGGAAGAAAGCCGACATGGGTGACGGCAGCTGGAAATAACAAGGACATGGGGACGGCAGGAAGAGACATGGACGGCAGGATGAAGGCATGGGGACGGCAGGAAAGGAAGGGACATGGGACGGCAGGAAGAAGAAGACATGGGGACGGCAGGGAAGAACGAAGACATGGGGAGGGCAGGGAAGAATATAGCAGACAGGGGACGGCCGGAAGATGGACACGGGGGGACGGCAGGAAGATGAAGACAGGGGGACGGCAGGAGAAGAAGACAGGGGGACCGGCAGGAAGAAGACATGGGGCGGCAGGAAGAAGACATGGGGACGGCAGGAAAGAAGACATGGGGACGGCAGAAGAAGACATTGGGACGGCAGGAAGGGAGAGCTTGGGGACGGCAGGAAGAAGAATGGGGACGGCAGGAAGAAAGCTGACAGGGGGACGCCAGAAGAAGCAGACATGGGGACGGCAGGAAGATGCAGACATGGGGACGCAGGAGAAGAAACATGGGAAGGCAGGAAGAAGACGGCATGGGACGGCTGGAAGAAGAATTGGGACCGGCAGGAAGAACGACATGGGACGGCAGGAAGAAGCAGACATGGGGACGGCAGGAAGAAGACTGGGGACCGGCAGGAAGACGACAGGGGGACGGCAGGAAGAAGACTGGCGGACGGCAGGATGATGACATGGGGACAGCAGGAACGAAGACGACATAGGGACGGCAGGAAGAAGAAGACAGGGGACGGCAGGAAGAAGCAGCAGGGGGACGGCAGGAAGAAGCAGACATGGGGATGGCAGGAAGGGGAATCAGGATGGGAAAGATGGAGCCTGCAAGGAAAGGCAACGACGTTGAAATTGTCAATAACAATAACTATGCAAAATGATGAGGTGCTGTTGGCGGTAGCGTGGGGGAGGTGGGTACGTTGGTGGAGGGAAGGATGGAACCAGGGTCAGCATCTCACTTTCAGTGAACTCCCACATCACTGTTACACTGCAGGTTGTATCACTCCGGGATTGACAGGTCCATTCTGCTTTGAACTCCGCATCATGTACACTGCCAGAAGGTTGTATCCTCCGGGATTGACCGTCCTTACTGCTATGAACTCTCTTACTTCGCCACAATACCATGACTCTACTTATGATCAGGAGGTTGGAAATTCACTATGGACGTGTAACCCACCACACTGTGTTTGCAAGTGTGTATCAGGAAGCTGGGCTGCACACCATTTAGTATGTGCCTCATGAAGTCACTTGGAGACAAGGTGCTTATCAAAAGGGTGGGAGGTCACTGTCATGTCACAATCCATCATGGTACTGTCACAATATCCACTCCATACAAGCAGGGCACTGCAAGCACCCACTATGAACAGTTTCCATACAAGGAGAGATGATGGTATGTTTCAGACAGGAGACCAAGGAAGTGGAAAAAGCCTGAACATTGCCTGGGGACGGTTTCCAGCAGGTGGTAGGACTCAAAAATCAAGTTGGGGTAAAATGAACAGCAAGTGAGTTTGAATGGGTTGAAAACCCCATGATCTCTCTCATTCTGACATTCAGGTTTATCAATTGCGCAAGGCCTGGTTGTTCTTAATGTTGCTTTCACACAACACACACACACACACACTCTCTCTCTCTCTCTCTTCTCCTTCTCTCTCTTTCTCTCTCTCTAAGCAGATTCATCAAGTCTGTGCAATTGCTCTATGACCTTAAAAAAAACAACTGGAATTCAGGTTCAAAGATAAAGTATCTAATGTTTAATGTTTCAGTTCAGTCTTTACTGCAGATCAATTCTGACCGATCACCCACTACTGATAGATTTTGTAGGCTTTACAGTTACTATGTGTTCTTATCTTATTTACTTTCCTCTTCACAGGCTTTACCTACTATGTGTTCTTACTGTATTTATTCCTTTCAGAGGCTTTACAGTACTGTCTTCTTACTGTATTTATTCCTTATTAGAGGATATACAGCTACTATGTGTTCTTACTGCATTTATTACTCTTCTGAGGCTTTACACCCAATACTATGTCTTCTTACTGTATTTATTTCCTCTTCTAAGCTTTACAGTACTATGTTCGTACTTGTATTTATTCTCTTCAGCAGAGGCTTTTTCAGTATATGGGTTCCTTACTGTATTTATTCCTCTTCAGAGGCTTTACAGTACTATGTGTTCTTACTTGTATTTATTACTCTTCAGAGGCTTTCAGTACTATGTCTTCTTACTGTATTTATTCCTCTTCAGAGGCTTTTACAGTACTATGTGTTCTTACTGTTATTTTATTCCTCTTCGAGGCCTTTACAGTACCTTGTGTTCTTTACTGTATTTATTCTCTTCAGATGATGCAGATTGTACAAGACTTGCTCTCCACCAGCTGACCAAACACTATGGTTAACATCACAGATCCTGGATGTTTGTGGGTTGATTCCCTTCGAGCCATTTATATTTTGTGGGATCTTTTCTCTCACGATTGGTCTGCAAACGTTGAGATCACTATAGGTTCAACTGGGAGGATCTTGAACTGGAGTCAGTTTCATCCATTTCATGAATGCGTTCACTTCAAGAGTTGTTCAATTTTTCCAACAAAATAGCAGGTGCTCTCATGACAACCTAACTGTGACTCCTCTCCATGCTCTACACAGTGGTTTCCTCTCCATGTCTACACAGTGATTTCCTCTCCATGTCTACACAGTGGTTTCCTCTCCAGTCTACACAGTTTATTTCCTATCATGTCTACACGTGGTTTCCGCTCCATGTCTACACCTTGATGATTCCAGGTCTACACAGTGGTTTTCTCTCCTGCTACACCAGTGATTTCCTCCTCCATGTCTACACAGTGATTTCCTCTCATGTCTACACAGTGGTTTTCCTTCCATGTTTACACAGTGGTTTCCTCTCCATGTCTTACACAGTGATTTCCTCTCCATGGTCTACGTGGTTTCCTCTCCATGTCTACACAATGGTTTCTCTCCATGTTACACAGTGGTTTTCCTCTCCATGTCTACTCCTGCGGACATGCCATTGTGGGGGGGGGGGGGGGGGGGGGGGGGGCACAGGACGTCCCTAGGCGTCTGTGGATCAAGATAAGATAATGATAAGATAATGTTGATTATTGCCCAGCGACCGCAAAGGGCCACATCAGGGCTGTCACACTGTTAAAATCAACTCACCAGTCCATAAAAAAAAACAACAACAAAAAAAAAAAAAACTTTACCAATCCTCCCTTTAAATGACTTCGTCTAGAATCGTACCAGAAACATTCGTTAAAAAATCTTTCTTCCTGTAAAATCTTAAATCGATTGAAAATGTTAATCTCTCTCAAAAATCTCAAGGATTCAATCAGGCGGGGACATCCCTGAACAGGATTTCATGGACTCCGCCGTTAAAATGTTTGTGTCCTTCACATCGTGCAAGTCCAGAACCTTCCAATACATAAATGGCTTGGTCTGTATCTTTTGGCAAAAACTGTTCTCAGTCATTTTCCAAGCAGTTGCAGTATTTTCATCGCATGCACGCATAATTTGTTAGATATTTATTATTATTATTTAAATGAGAAAAAAAACCTATAAACATAACCCCTGCATTAGTATATTGTACATGTACACACACCTCACAGACACTTATTAATATTATAGCTAAAAATCATTATAAAAGAACCAGGTTTCATAGAGTCATACAGACACACAGACGAGATACACAGGGGGGAACACATGATGTCGCACCACAATAACACAAACAAATGGCGTGATACCTACAAAACTTGATTTGACTTGATCATTAGGGACGGGGTCCAGGGGACGCCTAGGCCCCCGGCGGGGAACAGGTGGCGCGCCCCGTTGGGGGCGTCCAGGGGGACGAAGGCCCCCGGGGCGAAATTGTTTTTTTTTAAATTTTTTAGGCCAATTTCGTTGGCTCTCTTGCACCAAGAAAAAGCTTAATTGTAACATGATTTCTGCAGTAAAAGCTTAACTGTAACATGCTTTAGTCACTGTTAGACTTTATTGTTCCTTTTATTCATTTAAATGAATAAAATTTAATATCATGGCTTATTGTACAAGCCTCAGGAAAGTTTTAAGTCTAATAGGGTAGAAAATAAACAGAATATAAAACCCTCAAAAAGGGAAATTTTTCTCACCCAATCTGAATGATCAAAACATCCTAAAATCAACAAAATTGCCCCACAATTGTTTAAAAATTGTCACTTTACTATCTGAATTACAAGACAGTGTAATAGTATATACATGCTCAAACTTTGAGATGCACAATGAGGAACTAAGTAGCCTTTATTCGTGCCGGCACCCATTTTGTTTTTATGTCCAAAGAATCACACATTAAAATAAGGAGAAATCAAAGTTGACATGTTCTGTCAGCCCTCATTTTGTCTTTCATTGCAACCACACCTCCATTATAGAAAAAATGGATGAACAAAGGTGGCTTTCTTATCTTGTCAGTTCCTCTTGTCCTCATGTCATAAAGCCACAATATACATGAAGTTTAATTCATCCTTTCAATATCATTTTCAGAATTTGTCCATCAATAAAGTGACAAAGCTGTCTTCCACATTCTATCTTTTTCATCGGTGTCAAACAATAAGCAAGGACGGAGTCATTATGATTCCTGTTGATTTGAATTTACGCAGGCATATATTAAATGAAATCTCTTGCCCTGGCAAACAATGAGTGGTACAAGTAATCCTAAAAAAATAAAGAAGAAAGAAAAAAAAAAGGAGAAGTTGATGGGAAAAAAAATAAGTCTTTTAGTTCAGTAGTGGGCGCTTTGAAAACTGCCTGATGTCTGTGCACCTGCTTTCGCCCATTTGTCTACTGAGCCTAGGTTATGGAGATATGAAGCAGTGAAGAAGCTGACTGGAACATGATGGGGGCAAGGATGGACATACAGATGTTAGAATGTTGACAGGTGGGGAGGCAGCGGAAATAGAGGTAGTCGTGGAGGATGACAGTAGACTACATTCTTTTTTGGGTGCTTGTGATAATTATTCCGAGGTGGGAAAATTGGGTGTAAGTTAAAAAAAATAAATTGTATAGTGTAGGGAGGATTCAGGTCATTTCTGTTTTTTCCACCTTTTCTCTTACTAAAAAGTATTCATCACTAAACATGATTTTTTAGGAAAGAACTAAAGATAGATAAGACTTTGTTAATGGGGTATAGCCCATGCCGACACGCAAAGGGCCATATCAGGCTGTCTCCACGTTTAAATCAACTCACTCTGTCTCTTAAAAAAAAACAAAAAAAAACCCGTTTCATACAATCTCGTTTAATATGACATTCGTCTAGAAACGCATCAGAAACTTGTTTAAATTCTTTCGGCCGGGAATTCTTATAATCAGATGAACTATGAGTATTATCTATCAATAACTCAAGGATCTAATATGGCGGGTCATCCCTGACTGGTCTTCATGGACGAGCTGTTTTTGGGGTGTGGAGCTCAGAGGGCTAATGGCCATACTCATCTTTTTTGTCAGGGGTATTGGGGGACGTGGAGATGATGTATGGGTTTGCTAATCGGTGCGGAGGCTAGAGGGTATAGGTATGCAATGGGTTATATACGAACAAAGGGACCTGAAGTAGTGCTGCGGCACAGATTACCGCTCCTCTTTACGACCTCCGACGTGGATATTGGTCTGTGAGGGAAACTCCTGAAGTTTGGACGGATCTGAAAGAGTTTGTTATTCGTCTGTGTGTTCCAATCTCCTGCCAGAGGTCTCTCCATAATCGTTTAATTTTCGGTTTCACATCTGAGAAGGGGGATATAAGGGTTGGACAGTTTCTCTCTTGTGGCGTTTTGGCTAATCGATCAACCATTTCGTTCCCGCCGATGCCAACATGGCAGGGGAAACCAAGCAGAGTAATGTTGTAAACGTCTGCCTTCAACTTGCTTAAAAATGTTCCAAAATAAAATAAAAGTTCTGGATGCTGAAAGGTGGCGGCCAGCTATGGGAATCCAATAGCTGGACTGCGAATCGACCGAACCAGAAAGTCTCCTCGATGAATGGGAGATTATCTTCAAAGCCAGTATAGAGCAGTAACGTTCTGCGAAAGACCGAAGCATCTGGAATGTATTTGTTCCTACAATATCAGAAGAGGAGCCCAAGGGCAGTAGCTGCACAGGGCCACTCCATCTCAGTTTGGAAAACCGTCTGTGAAAACTTTTTGATAGGATGGGAACTTGGAAACAGAGTCGGCATACAATGCTTGTACGCCAGAGAGCTGGTAGACTCTACGGAAAGCTTGCAAGATCAAAAGATCTTGGTGTGAAATAAGGTCCATGGAGGTTTTGATCGGAAACTTGGAAAAATTCGGATAACACTCCCAGGTCTATACCCGCATGCCGCGTGAGGCTGATACGAAGCCAAAACGGCGGAATAATTTCGGTTTTGTTCAAACTTACTTTGGACACGGGGGGTCCTAAAACCAGTCATAGCAGGATTCTGCGGTTCTGAGAACAGTCGGATTGTATTAATTCAAAGACTGTTTAATCCTGCGGTTAGACAGTGAAGGTTCTCCTGCCTCTGCGTACCAGGCTGTACAAGGGGTGTTGTGCGGATCGCTCCAGACAGAGACGAAGACCCTCTGAAGGTGGATAGGGATCTCAAGAGTTTGTGGTACAGATGTCCTTGCGGAGCGTAGACGCACAACCCGACGGTCCAGTTTTGAACGGGTCCAGGGGCTCTGTAGAGGTTGCAACAAGTTTTCTTATCAGCGCCCCAGTCTGGTTGTGTGCTACGACCGTCAGAATATTCAGTGCCTTTTGGCAGGCAGTTTGGAGGTTTTTATTATGGATGCGAAAGTTAGTTTTGGTCAAAATGACTCCCAGAAATGTGGCCCCTCTTTAAACAGCTGGAATGGGAGATTTCCCACCTGAAGTTCGGATCTGGAAAAATGACGGAATTATGGAAGTTGATAATACACTGGGTTTTTTTGTAGCAGAAATGGTGAAACCGTTTTTCTTCCGCCCCACCGTGGTTTTTATTGCTACGCAAAGATGGTGCTGCGGTGGAACACTCGGGTACAGGCTTCAGTTGCGTAGACAGCATAAGCATCCACATAATTTGGAGCAGCTGAACCCTGCTGAAACTGGTTTGAACAATGTTGTTGATCTTAATACTAAAGAGGGAGCAGATAGTTTGCTCCCTGATGGAACACCCAAATACTGCTTGTGGACATCAGAGCGTGTGCCAACCGACCTGAAACTGTCGTTCTGCAAAAAATTTTGAATTAAAGCGGAAGATGCTCGAAAACCCAGTATCGTGGAGATCATGGTGTATCCCCGACTTCAGGTGGTATCAGGAGGCTTCTCCAAGACAAAGAAAATTGCCACTGCATGCTGTCTGTTTTTAAAAAAGCGTTCCTAAGTGTAGATTCTTGACGAATAATGGTCATCTGTTCTACGTGTTTGCGGATATCCAAACTGTTTCTTTGCCAAAAGGCCATCGGTTTTCGATGTTGCCACATGAGCTAGCATTGACCTTTTTTTTCAATCAATCTTACAGACACAGCTGGTCAAAGCTATGGGCCGGTAGTTAGATGGATTTGAAAGATCTTTTCCAGTTTGGGGATGGGAATATTGAGGGCTTTCCACCAAGAGGGTGGAAAGCCAACTGTAGTCACACGTTGGTTGTATTCCTGTAACAGGATGTTCAGTCCTTCCTGCGGAAGATGTTTCCAATAAGTTGTAATGTATGTCATCTATACTGGAGGGATGCTGCAAGAGAGTAAGGCAGGATTTCAGCTCGTTTAGTGTAAAAGGTAGATTGTAGTCTTCCATCGTTGTCGGATGATATTGTTGCAGGAGATTTTTTTTTAGGGCTTTGTGTTTGACAAAAGTGCTGATTTATTAGAAGAGGAGGGAATTCTTTTCAATGGTTGTACGCAAGCAGAATTGCAACTGCTTTTTTTATGTTAGTAAAGAATCCGAAAACTTGAGATGTTCACAGTGGGACGGGTGTTCTTCCCTTTTGATTTTTAATGATGTTTCCACACTTTTTTTTATTAGAAGTTTTTGATGTTCAGCCTGGAGCAGAAGCTTTCCAGGACCCGTTTACTGATTTTTAAAAGTGGTCTTGATTTTGCTCGGAGTTTCTGATTGGGCTCGAGGCGTTGGGGACCCGATGGTCGGTGGTTATACCGACGCTGAGCCCGTTTTCTAACTTTGAAATTTGTTGGCATTTAAGAATCGAACCAGGGTTGTTTTTGATGCATTTGAAGTTGATCGGGATAGACACCTGGAATACCAGGCATTAGCACATTTAATCAGTGTTAGTCAGTGATTCAGCTGGCTCAGGACTCTGAAAATTTCAGTGTCTGCGAACCCTTAGGAAACAGTGGCTGGCAAATAGATCCCAGTTTGCTTTCTTTTAAATTTATTTGCTGAGAGACAGAGACGTGTTCAGTTTTTACAGGTTGTGGAAAGACAAGGGAAATGGTCTCTTCCGTTGCAGTTTGTCAGGACAGACCCACTTCTTAGTCCAGCGCCTGCGAGGGCGTCACAAAACGACAAATCCAAACACGAAACGTGATGAACCTGAGGAAGAGGGGGAGGATAAGTTGCCAGATCGTCATTCTGACAAATCAAATCCCAAGTCTGAAAGGACATCCTCAATTAGCAGACCTCTGGGTGAGTTACGCACTACCCAAAAGTGGGATTGTGTCGTTTAAAGTCACCCAACAGCAAAAAAGGTCGCAGGAAGTCTTCTATCAGACTGACAAGGTTCCTGACGACAAACCGGGACAGAAGGTGAGAGATAAAGAGAACAGATGGTCTCAGTCTTGTGGAGAGGGACTCTCGCAGCTACAGCCTGAAGGTGAGGGTAGACTGAGTTACAGGACCTAGACACAAAGTTTTGTTCTAGGAGTAAGGGGGCAACACCGCCCCGACAGGTCCCAAGTGGATGGTTGTGCAGGTTATCGAAAGAATATTAAAGCCAGAAGTGTAAAGTCTTCTGGCTTTGAATTTGAGTTTCTTGAAGAGCCTCGACAGAGGTTTTAGAGACTGAACACAGAAGCTGCAGCTCCTCGAAGTTGGAATTTAGACCACGGATTTTCTATGGATTTGGTATTAATCCATGGTGTGCAGAGGGCCGAAAAGGAGAGAGATCAGGTCATCTCCTCCTCAACATTCTGCTTGCTTAAAGCTGTATTTTGTGCTTAATTTTCACTGGTCTATTGCCAGGACCTGCTGGAGACTTGCTCCAACAGTGTTGCAAAGTAGGTCTGGGTTTGGGGGACGGTGGAGGTTTTTTTCCTCAACTCCACAATCTCCACACTAGGTTTGAACTCCCTTGCCCGCATAGGGCACTGGACAGAGGAGTTCGAGGGAGGGGTGCTGGTTTTTAATTCTGCCCAGCAGCAGGTTGTTGTTATGATCTGCTGGGCAGTCTGAGGGGTGCAGATTTTTTGCCTCCACCAGGGCCAGTCTTTTGGGTTGGTAAGTGGTGGTCTTGCTACACCAGAACTGCACAGATCTTACTTGCATGTCTTTGAGAACCATGAATTCATCAGTCTTGGCAGCAGTCTGAACGAGTAGGAAACTTTGGATGCTTTCTTGACAGCCGAGTTGAAGAAGCTGTCGGCGTCTGACTGCACAACCTTGTTTCCGGGCTTCAAAAAATGTGATTCTTCTTTTCCGTTTTAAAATCGTTGTATAGCAGATTTCTTGAATCCAAAGGGGACAGTTTCGTGAAGAGAGAGGGATGGTCGCCACAGCAGTTAGCACAATGGCGGGTCATGACAACGGCCCATCATGAGGTTGCCTTTGCAGTCAAATACACCATACCTCCTGGCCCAGAACAGCGGTCCCTGACATGGCCAAACCTCTGGCACCTGAAAGCACCTCAATGGGGACGGCCACATATAGCTGAACATGAACATTTAGTTAAACAAACTTTGTGACGGTGGCAGAACAGGGTTGCACGTTGGTCAGAAGAGGGTGTTGGTGGACAACTCTCTCTGAACCTTCTGACCGTCACCCTGGCGCACTTCGTCACACACTGGGGACGCCAGCTCCGTTTTTATTTATGCCCTCTGGAAACATCCCGTCTAGATCTCTGGCATCGAATCACCACCTTTGGAGGGATTTAATTGTTCTTGTGGGGAGTTTACTGATCTCCCTGTCCACACGTTTTGTTGCTTTCTGCAGCTGTGTTCAGATTGTTTTTGTGATTTGCTTTGAATCGAGAAATGAGCCTTTCCTCAACCTCGTGATGGACAGAGGGTCGCTGCTATTCTTGAAACCCTTTTGAATGGCAAAAGGGCTCGAGCTGAAAAGGGGTCTTTCCTGCTCCGTCCCCTCCATCACGAGCCATGAAGCCCAAATACTTTTTTCTGTGAACTTCGGTATCTGGAGTCACTTTTGTTATGGGTGGGGGAAAACAATCCCCTGAAATAGGGGATGCTGCTTCTCTTCCTTTTGGGGGAATGTTTTTTAAGAGTCTTTTAGTTTATTGTGTTCATCTCTCCTTAACACACCTGGACGTCCAACTAAGGTGGGCAAGGAACCAATGTTTGGACCTTCCAGGTTGGGAGAGACATACGAACAACAACACACCAACCCTATCCCCCCTGTTTCATGATCATCCCGGGACAGAGAGCTGAGCATGCAGGGGTTTACTGGCCAGCAAAAGGGGATGTCTGTTTGACCAGCCCCAAGAATGGGATCGATTAGTCACGGTCAAAGTGTATTGTCTAGGAAGTATGTGATCAAAGTATGTGTTGAGATGTGTTTCAAAACATTATCTATACTTTACAATTATCATCATTAAATCTTTTAAAAACTTCTAACTATTAAAATTATATATTCACTACTAAATAATTTCTATACTAAATAAAATTTACCACCCTTATACCCATCCCCTTATCTTTTTAAACAATCTACTTAAACATAATAAAATCCATTTCTTTACTTTTAAACCAAAAATTTATCAATTCCCATATTCAATTAATCATCTAAATCCCCCATAAATCTAATCATTTCTTCCTTTTTTTTTCCCTTTTTTTTTTTTTTTTTTACCCCTTTTTTTTTTTACACTTCACACTGTTTGGCCCCCCTTTGTGGGGGTGGGGGTTTTAAAATGTTAACCTTGGAGCTAAGGGTATCACTGGACCTCGCAAACCTACGACACGACAAGGTCGTAACCCCCGGAGGGAAGGAACTAAAGAAAAAATAAAATAAACATGCTCAAGTATTTTCAGTTCAAAAGACTTCAGTCTCCATGATTCCTCACTTACTGCCTCCCGTAATTTCCTCTCCATGTCTACAACAGTGATTTCCTCTCCATGTCTACACAGTGGTTTCTCTCCGTCCATGTTTCCTCCATGTACACAGTGTTTCTCTCCATGTCTACACAGTGGTTTCCTCTCCATGTCTACACAGTGTTTCCTCTCCATTTTTCCTACACAGTGATTTCCTCTCCATGTCTACACAGTGGTTTCCTCTCCATGTCTACACAGTGGTTCTCTCTGTCTCCAGTGTTTCTGACACAGTGATTTCCTCTCCATGTCTACAGTGGTTTCCTCTCCATGTCTACACAGTGGTTTCCTCTCCATGTCTACCAGTGGTTCCTCTCCATGTCTACTCCCTGCGGAATGCCATGCTGGGGGGGGGGGGGGGGGGGGGGGGGGGGGGGGGGGGGGGGGGGGGGGGGGGGGGGGGGGGGCAACAGGACGACCCAGGCCGTCTGTGGATAAGATAAGATAAGATAAGATAATGTTGCTTATAGCCCAGCCGACCGCAAAGGGCCACATCAGGGCTGTCACCACGTTAAAATCAACTCACCAGTCATTAAAAAAAAACAACAACAAAAAAAAAAACTTTCACACATCTCTTTAAATGACATCGTCTAGAAACGTACCAGAACCTTCGTTAAAAATCTTTCTTCCGTAAAATCTTAAATCAGATGAAAAATGTTAATCTCTCTCAAAAACTCAAGGATCACATCAGGCGGGACATCCCTGAACAGGATCTTCATGGACTCCGCCGTAAAATGTTTGTGTCTCACATCGTGCAAGTCCAGACCTCCAATACCTAAATGGCTTGTCAGTATCTTTTGCAACTGTTCTCAGTATTTTCAAGCAGTTGCCAGTATTTTCATCGCATGCACGCATAATCATGTTAGATATTTATTATATTATTTAAATGAGAAAAAAAACCTATAAAACATAACCCCTGCATATAGTATAATGTACATGTACACACACAACATCAGACATTATTAAAATTATAGCTAAAAATCATTATAAAAGAACCATGGTTCACTAGCAGTCATACAGACACACAGAAGAGATACACAGGGGGGAAAACATGATGTCGCACAAAAACACAAACACATGGGTGAAACCTACAAAACTTGATTTGACTGAAATTAGGCCGGGGTCCAGGGCGCCGCCTAGGCCCCGGCGGGGTACAGGGGCAGCGCCCCGTTGGGGGGTCCAGGGGGACGAAGCCCCCCGGGCGAAATTGATTTTTTTAATTTTTTAGGCCAATTTTCGTTGGCTCTCCTGCACCAGAAAAAGCTTAATTGTAACATGATTTCTGCAGTAAAAAGCTTAACTGTAACATGCTTTAAGTCACTGTTAGACTTTATGTTCCATTAATTCATTAAATGAATAAAAATAATATTCATGGCTTATTGTACAAGCTCAGGAAAGTTAAAGTCTAAAAGTGTAGAAATAAACCAGAATATAAAACCTCAAAAAGGGAAATTTTTCTCACCCAATCTGAAACTGATCAAAACATTCCAAAAATCAACAAAATTGCCCCCACAAATTGTTTAAAATTGTCACTTTACTATCTGAATCAAGACTGTGTAAAAAGAATATACATGCTCACACATTTGAGATGCACAATGAGGAACCAAAGTAGCCTTATTCTTGCCGGCACCATTTGTCTTTTAAGTCCAAAGAATCACACCATTTTAAATAAGGAGAAATCAAAGTTGACATGTTGTCAGCACATTTTGTCTTTCCTAGCAACCACACCACATATAGAAAATGGATGAACAAAGGTGGCTTTCTTATCTTGTCAGTTCCTCTTGTCCTCACTGTCAAAAAGCCACCATATACATGAAGTATAATTCATCCTTTCAATCATTTTCAGAATTGTCCATCAATAAAGTGCAAAGCTGTCATCCACATTTCTATCATTTTCCATGGTGTCAAACAAAAGCAAGGACGAGTCATTATGATTCCTGTTGATTTGAATTAAGCAGTCATATATTAATGAAATTCTCTTGCCCTGTCAAACAATGAGTGGTAAAGAAAACTAAAAAAAAAAGAAGAAAAGAAAAAAAAAGGAAAGATGAAGGGAAAAAAAAAAAGTCTTTTAGTTCAGTAGTGGGCGCTTGAAAACTGCCTGATGTCTGTAGCACCAGCTTTTCGTTTTCTACTGGAGCCAGGTACTGGAGATAATGAAGCAGCTGAAGAGCAGACTGAACATGATGGGGCACAGATGGACATACAGATGTAGAAATGTTGACAGGTGGGGCTGCAGCTGGAAATAGGCTAGACGTGGAGGAGACAGAGCTACTTTCTTTTTTTGGCTGCTTGTGATAAATATTCGAGGTGGAATTGGTGAAATTTAAAAAAAAAAAAAGTAAAGTGTAGGGAGGATTCAGGTCATTTCTGTTTTTCCACCTTTTCTCTTCCTAAAAAAGTATCATAACAACATGATTTTTTAAGGAAAGGAACTAAAGATAAGATAAGATAAGATAATGTTGCTTATAGCCCAGCCGACCGCAAAGGGCCATATCAGGGCTGTCACCACGTTAAAATCAACTCACCAGTCATAAAAAAAAAACAAAAAAAAAACCCTTTCATACATCTCGTTAAATGACATCGTCTAGAAACGCACCAGAAACTTTGTTAAAAATCTTTCTGCCGTAAAATCTTAAATCAGATGAAAAATATTAATCTCTCTCAAAAACTCAAGGATCACATCAGGCGGGACATCCCTGAACAGGATCTTCAGGGACTCCGCTGTAAAATGTTTGTGTCTCACATCGTGCAAGTCCCAACACTCTAAAAGAACATGTTTCATTGTGAGTGGCGCATGACATGGAATGCACCACGGAGCTTCTTCACTCTTTAAAAGGTAAGCATGGGTAAAATACGAATGGCTGGTGTGCAGCCGGCACAGAACCGTTTCCTTTTTAAACGACCTCCCGACGTGGATGGGAGGAACTCCTGAAGGTTTGGACGGATCTGAAAGAGTTTGTTATTCGTCTGTGTGTTTCCAATCCTCCTGCCAGAGGTCTCTCACATAATCGTTAATTTTCGGTTTCACATCTGAGCAGGGGATATAATGTTGGACAGTTTCTCTCTTGTGGCGTTCTTGGGCTAAACGATCAACCATTTCGTTCCCGCCGATGCCAACATGGCCAGGAACCCAAGCAAGAGTAAAGTTGTAACCGTCCGCCTTCAACTTGCTAAAAAGTTCCAAAAAAATAAAAGTTCTGGAAAGCTGAAGGTTGCGGCCAGCTATGGCCTCCAAAGCTGACAGCGAATCCGACAGAACCAGAAAGTCCCTCCTCGAAGAATGGGAGATTATCTTCAAAGCCAGTACTAGAGCAGTAAGTTCCAGCAGAAAAAGACAGAAGCATCTGAATGTATATGTTCCAACAATATCTGAGAAGGAGCCCCAGGGCATAGGCTGCACAGGCCACTCCATCCTCAGACTTGGAACCGTCTGTGAAAACTTTTTGATAGGATGGGAACTTGGAACAGAGCTCGGCATACAAAGCCTTGTACGCCAGAGAGCTGGTAGACTCCTTACGGAAAGCTGCAAGATCAAAACGAATCTCTGGTGTGAAAAAGGTCCATGGAGGTTGATCGGAAACTTGGAAAAATCGGAAACAACTCCCAGGTCTATACCCGCATTCCGCACGTGAGGCTGCATACGAAGCCCAAACGGCGGAATACATTTCGGGTTTGTTTCAAACTTACTTTGGAACGGAGGGTCAAAAACACAGTCATAGGCAGGATTCTGCGGTTTCTGAGAACAGTCGGATGTAATAATTCAAAGACAGTTTTCATCCTGCGGTTAGACAGTGAAGGTTCACCTGCCTCTGCGTACAGGCTGTACACAGGGTGGTGCGGAACGCTCCAAGACAGAGACAAGCCCTTGATGGTGGATAGGTCCAAGAGTTTGAGGTAAGATGATCTTGCGGAGCCGTAGACAGCACAACCGTAGTCCAGTTTTGAACGGACCAGGCTCTGTAGAGGTGCAACAAAGTTTTCTTATCAGCGCCCCAGTCGGTGTGTGCTACGACCCGCAGAATATTCAGTGCCTTTTGGCAGGCAGTTTTGAGGTTTTTAATATGGCTGCGAAAGTTAAGTTTTTGGTCAAAAATGACTCCCAGAAATTTGGCCTCTTTAACAGCTGGGAATGGGAGATTTCCCCACCTGAAGTTCCGGATCTGGAAAAAACTGACGGAAATTATGGAAGTGAATACACTGGTTTTTGTAGCAGAAAAGGTGAAACCGTTTTCATCCGCCCACCGATGGATTTTATCTACGCAAAGCTGGAGCCTGCGCTGGACACTCGGGTACAGGCTTCCAGTTGCGTAGACAGCAAAATCATCCACAAACAATGAGCAGTCTGAACCCTGCTGAACTGATTGAACAATGTTGTTGATCTTAATACTAAAGAGGGCAGGAGATAGTATGCTCCCCTGTGGAACACCCAACTCCTGCTTGTGGACATCAAGAGAGTGGTGCCAACCCGGACCTGAAACTGTCGTTCGCCAAAAAATTTTGAATAAAAAGCGGAAGATGACCTCGAAAACCCAGATCGTGGAGATCATGGAGTATCCCCGACTTCCAGGTGGTATCGTAGGCCTTCTCCAAGTCAAAGAAAATTGCCACTGCATGCTGTCTGTTTATAAAAAGCGTTCCTAAGTGTAGATTCTAGACGAATCAAATGGTCAACTGTACTACGATGTTTGCGGAAACCACACTGTTCTTTCGCCAAAAGGCCATCGGTTTCGAGTTTCCACATGAGCCTAGCATTGACCATTTTTTCCATCAATTTACAGACACAGCTGGTCAAAGCTATGGGACGGTAGTTAGATGGATTAGAAAGATCTTTTCCAGGTTTGGGGATGGGAATAATGAGGGCTTTCCACCAAGAGGGTGGAAAGCAACCTGTAGTCCACACGTGGTTGTATACCTGTAACAGGATGTTCAGACCTTCCTGCGGAAGATGTTTCAATAGTTGATAATGTATGTCATCTATACCTGGAGAGGAATCGCTGCAAGAGAGTAAGGCAGATTTCAGCTCGTTTAATGTAAAAGGAAGATTGTAGTCTTCCATGTTGTCGGATGAAAAGTTGCAGGGAGATTTTTCTTTTAGGGCTTTGTGTTTGACAAAAGTGACTGATTTATTAGAAGGAGGAATTCTTTTCAATGGTTGAAGCAAGCAGATTAGCAACTGCTTCTTTTCTGTTATTAAAGAATCCGAAAACTTAGAGATGGTTCACAGTGGGACAGGTGTTCTTCCCTTTGATTTTCTTAATGATGTTCCACACTTTTTTCTAGAAGTTTTTGATGTCACCTGGAGCAGAAGCTTCTCCAGGACCGACGTTTACTGATTTTAAAAGTGCGTCTTGATTTAGCACGGAGTTTCTGATGGGCTCGAGCGTTGGGACCCGAAGGTCGTTGGTATACCTGACGCTGAGCCCGTTTTCTAACTTTGGAAATTTGTTGGCATTCTGAATCGAACCAGGGTGTTTTTGGCATTTGAAGTTTATCGGAAGACACTGGAATACAGGCCTTAGCACATTAATCATAGTGTTAGTCAGTGATTCAGCTGGGTCAGGACTCTGAAAAAAATCAGTGTCCTGGAACTCCTTAGAAACAGTGGCTGCAAATAGATCCCAGTTTGCTTTCTTAATAATTTAAATGCTGAGAGACAGAGACGTGTTCAGTTATTACAGGTTGTAGAAGGACAGGGAAATGGTCACTTCCGTGCAGATCGTCATGGACAGACCACTCATAGTCCAGGACCACGCGAGGGGTCACAAACCGACAAATCCAAACACGAAAGTGAACCTGAGGAAGAGTGGAGATAAGTTGCAGATCCGTCATTCAGACAACACAAATCCAAGTCTGAAAGGACATCCTCAATTAGCAGACCTCTGGGTGACGTACCGGCACTACCCCAAAGAGGATTGTGACCGTTAAAGTCACCCAACAGCAAAAAAGGTCGAGGGAGTTCTTCTATCAGACTGACAAGGTCCCTGACGACAAACCGGGACAGAAGGTGAGAGATAAAGAGAACAGATTGTCACAGTCTTGTGGAGAGTGACTCTCGCAGCTACAGCCTGAAGGGAGGTAGACAGAGTTACAGGACTATACAACAAAGTTTTGTGTAGGAGAAGGGCAACACCGCCCGACAGTCCCAACGTGGATGGTTGTGCAGGTTTCGAAAGAATATTAAAGCCAAAAGAGTAAAAGTCTTCTGGCTTTGAATTTGAGTTTCTTGAAGAGCCACGACAGAAGGTTTTAGAGACTGACACAGAAGCTGCAGCTCCTCGAAGTTGGAATTTAGACCACGGATATTCCAATGGAATATTGTATTATCCATGGTGCAGAGGGCGAAAAGGAGAGAGATCAGGTCATCTCCTCCTCAACATCTGCTGCTAAAGCTGTAAATTTGTTGCTTAATTTCACTGGACTATCTGCAGACCTGCTGGCAGACTTGCCAACAGGTGAAGTAGGTCTGGGTTTGGGGGACGGTGGAGGTTTTTTTCCTCAACTCCACCATCTCCACACTAGGTTGAACTCCCTTGCCCGCATGGGCACTGGACAGAGGAGTTCGAGGGAGGGGTGCTGGTTTTTTTAATCTGCCCAGCAGCAGATGTTGTAGACTGCTGGGCAGTCTGAGGGTGGCAGATTTTTTGCCTCCACCAGGGCCAGTCTTTTTGGGTTGGAAGGTGTGGACTTGCTACCACCAAACTGACAGATCTTACTTGCAATGTCTTTGAAACATGAATTCATCAGTCTGGCAGCAGACTGACCGAGTAGGAACTATGGAAGCTTTCTTGACAGCCGAAGCATAGGAAGAAGCTGTCGGCGTCTGACTGCCCACAACCTGTTTCCGGGCTTCAAAAAATGAGATCTTCTTTTTCCGTTTTAACTCGTTGTATAGCAGATTCTTGAATCCAAAGGGGACAGTTTCGTGAAGAGGAGGATGGTCGCCACCGCAGTTAGCACAATGTGCCGGATCATGACAACGGCCCATCATGGGTTGCCTTGCAGCAATTACCACATACCTCCTGCCCAGAACAGCGGTCCCTGACATGGCCAAACCTCTGGCACCTGAAGCACCTCAATGGGGACGCACATATAGCTGAACAATGAACATTTAGGTAACCAACTTTGATGACCGGAGGCAGCACAGGGTTGCAGAAGGTCAGAAAGAGGGTGTTGGTGGCCACTCTCTCTGAACCCTTCCTGACCGTCACCCTGCGCACCTCCGTCACACCCTGGGACGCCAGCTCCGTTTTTATTCTGCCTCTGAAACACCCGTTAGATCTCTGCATCGAATCACACCTTTGGAGGAATTTAATTGTTTGTGGGGAGTTACCCTGATCTCCCTGTCCACAAGTTTTGTTGCTTTCTGCAGCTGTTCAGATTGTTTTTGTGATTTGCTTTGAATGAGAAATGAGCCATTCCTCAACCTCTTGATGGACAGAGGGTCGCCTGCTATTCCTTGAAAACCCTTTTGAATGGCAAACGGGCTCAGAGCTGAAAGGGGTCTTTCCTGCTCCGTCCCCTCCATCACGAGCCAGGAAGCCCAAAAACCTGTCTTCTGTCGAACTTTCGGTATCGGAGTCACTATCTGTATGACAATCCCCTGAAATAGGGGATGCTGCCTTCCTCTTCCTTTTGTGGGGGAATGTTTTTTAAAGAAGTCATATTTAGTTTATTGTGATTCATCTACTCCCTTACCACCCACCTTGGAGTCCAACTAAGGGGCCAGGGCCAAGAAACCAATGTCTTGACCCCTTCCAGGCTTCGGGAGAGACATACGACACACAGACACCACCAACCCTATCCCCCCTGATCATGCTCAACTCCCGGGAACAGAGAGCTGAGCACTGCAGGGGTTTACTTGGCCAGCAAGGGGACTGTCTGTCTTGACCCAGCCCCAAGAAGGGGAGCCGATTAGTACACCCGGGGCCAAAGTGTACTCCCTGTCTAGGAGAGGTCCGAGCCAAAGTGATGTGTTGAGAGCGCTGGCCCTCTCAATCACCAGGATCTCATTCCCCTCCGACACAGGTCGCACCGCACGGCAAACGCGGCGGATCTTAAGGAGACCACAGAGAGAAAAGGAGTGTGGAAAAGAAGACTGAAGGGGAGACGAAGATAGAAAAGGGCCAAATAAAGGCAGAAAACAAGAAAAGGAGAAAGGCGGGTTACTCTTAGTCAGGATCCTCACCCTTAGCCTATCTGACATGGGAAGCCCGACCGGGGGCATCAACTCCTACCACGTTACGCTTAGGCCAAACAGCATCTGCACCTCTCAGGCCTAGAAGCAGTATGAAAAAACACAGCCTATCTCCAAGTATTGATGCCCCCGCCAGCAGAGCCTAAGGGATCACTGGACCACGCAAACCCTCCGACCACGACAAGGTCGTAACCCCCCGGAGGGAAGGAACTAAAGAAAAAAAAAAAAATAAACAAACAAAATGAAAACTGACAACAACAAAACCCCCACTCACAATAATAAAATTCTAAGAATCCCATCACCCCCACCCACCACCTTAAAGTAATATAAAAAAAAGAAGGAAATTTACTCTTCTAAAAAATCCAAACAAAAAAAAATTGGAAAATTTTCCACCCCTGATATACATTAAATTACTCCCACCCCACCAAAAATATCAACTATAAGTATAATTAGCCCCCCCAATCCCGCCCCCCCCCCCCCCCCCCCCCCCCCACCCCCCCCCCCCCCCCCCACCCCCCCCCCCCCCAACAACTTTTTTTAAAATTGATTTTATTACTTTAGCAAAGAATACAAAAATGTCAACTCGCCTTCATGTTTTTCTTATGCTCTGGGTGATCTGCATGGCTTCGAAGTTTATTTTTTCCGTTCGCTCCGTAACTGATCGTTTTTGAACAAACGATACAGAAACACGTGCCGGCCACATTTATTTTCTTGCACCACTTGCAATATTCATTGCCGTCATCAGTTTCGTTTAGCCATTGTCATCTCCATTTGTTTTTAATTTGGCCCTCGACGCATGCTACTGGATCTCCTTTCAAAAAGCCATGACTACTTAATTTCTGGAGCACCGTGCAAACTTTTGTTGTCAGTCAGACGCGCTAATGTTAGCCTGTGAAGATGCTAGAAACGCAGAAACAGCTACTTCCGGTATGAGATGGAAAACTTGGATCGAACACAAAATCGGAACAGATAAAAAAATTTTTCTTTTTTTAAATTGACGGAAGTTCCGTCAAGACTGAAAGTCATTTTGACGGATTTCCGTCCATAGACGGAAAAGTTTCACCCATGCAAACATAAGCAAAGGAGTAGGCCTACCTTTTAAATTGTAGATTAATGTTGTACAAGTAATCCATTCAGCTTCAGTTTCTGGTTTAGTCACAGGGAAGGTCAGTCTTTGTTGCACAAATAATCCATTCCGTTTCAGTGTCACAATAATACTACTTCATATAATCTATCCAGGTTCAGTTTCAGGCTTAGTCAATATTATTATTAACCCTCTGCCTACCGCATGACTTTGTGCTATATGACCATGAGAATACCATGCCAAGAGAGGTAACTCCGCAACAAATACACACTTGCCATAAAGAAACCTCAATAGAAAATTTGTTTTTAACTTATCTATTCTGTAAAAGTAATGAAAAAATTCAAAGACATCACTCCATCCAAAACAGCCATTTCCCCCCACATATAGTGAACTGGTACACGAGGAAAAAAAACCCAAACGAACAGACTAACTGTACTTCGGTATTCTCAGTGCTAAAACAATTTTCCCTAAATTCACTGTACCCACAGAACATCATGGATTAGGAGCACAGAGTGATTTTCCAAGTCTAAACAAAGTACTGAAACCTTCAGGAACAAAATAAAGTCCTTCTGTATGGTATGCACACTAAATAATCAACTTTTATTGTGAAGCAAAAAACAACAACCCAAACTTCAACAATTTTGTTAAACTGAAGGCATCACATACTGTTACAAGAAGATCTGTCTTCTAACTACTGAGGGGAAAAAATAACAAGAACAGATTACTGAATACTGGGCTTTAGATTGTGATGGAATTCAACAAAAATGTGCTTTTGCACAAGTGCACTGAGCAACCCCCCCCCCCCCCCCCCCAACACACACACACTGTGGTGATGATGTACCTCTTGTCCGGCTCCTCTTTGCTTTTTGATAAACAGGCAGTTTTTATTTCAGGCCAGAGTTTATGTTCATCCTTTTCTGCTTGCTTTTGTGCAGCAAATAAATTTGTTTCTCGTTAAAAGTCTGCCAAAATTCTTCTGAAATCAAAAAGCTAAAGGTGATGCTCCTACAGGCAAATCGTGGGACACACCCACTGACTGACCCGGTTTCCTGGCTATCAAAACAAGGGAAACTTTTGGGGGGCTTCACTTCTTGTAGCCAACCACTCCAGTCAAGAATTAAAGAATCTCTAGCAAGTTTTGTTTTTCAAATTTTCTTTTTTTGGGGGTCTGGGCCCAGCAGCAATGGGCTATTCGACATCGTCATTATCATTGCCTGAATCATTATTGATTCCGGCCTCAAAATCAGTCAGCAGTCGATCTTTATTCATAACTAGGTCAAGATTGACGTCCGAATCGTCTTGCTTCAAATCTTCTTCAAGAGTGTAGCCCGCAAATACGCTTTCTTCATCAATATCACTTCAGAAAATGAATTCTGCAAGTTGCATAGTTACTTGATCCGCCATTTTCCCAGAAAATCTTCGCGAAAAAAAGCCGAACTTTGAAAATTCACAGCAGCGAAACTACTCCACCAAAACTCATGCAACAAAAACCAAAATGGCGTCCAGAAACGGAAGTACCGGAAGACTCTTCTGTCGCAATTGCATTCTGGGATATGCGATGGTGAAAGCGAAAGTCGTTGACCGAGTATTCAGCGGTCGATCTCGGTCAATCCGGTATTCAGAAAGAGGAAATCTCGCGGTCGATCTCGGTCGATCCGGTAGGCATTGGCTTAACAAACATTTGAACGTAGATCTGCATTTTTTACACAGGTACACCCTTCATACCACACATACACACAGGAACCAGCTTCATTTAGTCACTTCACTTGTTTGTGGACATCCCAGTGGCTTTCTTACACCTGGACAGGAGATCACTGGGTAGGGGTGTTTCAAAGCACTTGCTGGACTTTGACTTCATCTGGAGGACTGCATTGAGTGTCTTGCTGCCCATGGAGCCTCGGAAGTCTGTTTTGGTCTTGCGCACTTGGGAGAAGATCCTCTCACAGCTGCAGTTGGAGACAGGAATCAAGAGGATCCTCATCATGACCTTTGACAGGTGGTCGTACTGCATGGCCCCATTGTGGTCAACGAGAGTAGACATCCTTGTCCACTGATCGGCAGCTGTAGGCAAGGTCAGAACAGCAGACAGATCAGTATCTGACAGATAGCTCTGGAACTGTTTTTGCACATCATCTAGAGAGCTACCAGAGGATAGCATGCATGGGAAGCGCTGAAGAAAAGTAGGCGAGGGATCCCCACTGTGGCCCATCCTCGTTTCTCTGCTGTTTCTGCATCTTCAGGCGGATGTCTGCCACCTCTGCGTGCTTCCACATCATTTCTTTGGCCGGGTTGAGATTGGTCACCATGTAGGTGCAGGCAGTCTTGTAGAAACACTTGACGTTCATAAAGAATGCCTCCTTTCTTTGGGCTCCATTCCAGCTTCTAGCAACTTCCTGGTTTTGTCTCCAATGAAGATGTCCTTGTCTGCCTTGATGTTGTAGGATGACTTGAAGTCCACCTCGAACAACAAACAGTGCATAGCAGATGGCTTCACAAATGCGTTGACAAGCCGCCGGAACAGCTGCTCCATGTCCCTCTTCACCAGGTGGATCCTGCTATTCTCTGGCTTGCAGCATCTTGTTGGTCATCTCAAACATCTCAAGAACTGCCTCATAGAAAGACACATAGATTTTTGTTGTTCTGCGTCTGAAGAATCTTTCAGATTCTTGTGAAGTGAAGAGCACTGAGAGCTGGTCTGCTTTGTCTGGCATTCTGCTTGGAAGAAGCGCTGGAGTGGCTCCCACTGCTCCAGTATGCGGCTCAGCGCAGGTCCTAGTGACAGCCACCTGGTGGGCACATGCTGCAGCAGCTTGTGGCGGGGGGCATGGCATTCTTCCTGTAGAGCCTGGAATCTCTGCAGTCTGATGGTGCTTTTATCAAGGTACCAGTTCATCTGTCGCAGGATGTCATCAGATCAAACTTGCTGGATTGCTTCACCGCTTTCTTCACTGCCAGGTCTAGGAGATGGCAGACACAGCCAGCAAGATGAACCTGTGCAACTTTTTTACGCACAAAAGCAATCAACCCCTTATGCTGACCTGTCATCACATTGGCATTGTCCACAACGAGACAAAGGCAGTTGGACCATTGGATGTTCATCTTGGTCAACTCCCCATCAATGATGCTGAAGATGTTTTCGCCTGTAGCCGACCCTTCGCAAGATGGGATACTCAGCAGCTCAGTGTGAATCTGGAAATCACGCTCACAGTCACCACGATGGGAAACAATTTCTCCTCTCCTTCTTGACTGCCATCAGTGCCCAGTACAAAGGGGCCGTTTCTCATGGAGTCTGCAAGTCCGGCTGACACCTGACTACCACAGGTTCTCACAATTTCTGTTGTCTTCGTCCTTGCGCAGGCATAGCTTTCGGCAATTTTATTGCCTGGAAACATAGCTCTGAACAAGGGCCCACATGGTCGGAAGCACTCAGTGGAATGTGCTCCACGAGGAAGTGAGTGAACAGGGTTTCAGCACGAATCACATCCTGCTCATCACATTTGTCTTTGGAAGAGACAGAGTCGAAAAAATTGGTAACTTTGGACGATTGCACCAGAGCTGCTCCTTTTTTCGTATGTCTTGCCGACTTCACGTGCCTGCCAACATCGTTGGCGCCACCGGCACTAATTACAAAGTCGAAATCGCACACCGTGCATCTGGCAAAAGTTGATCCAACTTTGGATTCCACTATGCACGGGTACGTCTTAGTGTACGACTTCAGGAAGTGCTGATCTCGTTTCTGTTGCTTTTTTCCTCCACTGCCTGATGCCGTTGACTCCTCGATTTTCCGCTTTGCAAAGTTTTCTCCATTTTTCCCCCCTCGATTTAAACTTGGACAATCTCTGGATAGTAGAACTTTCAACCGGAAAGCAGAAGCAACTCAAAAGTTTCGTTGACTGGACAAAAGTTGGAATAGCTTAACGCAACAGCTAACGCGATTGGTCGATGGTCGATGTTGAGGCAGGCAGAGGCTAAAAATAGCCATTCCATTGCCATGTTCGTCGCACACAAGCCAAGCCTTCCTTTCCCTTCTCTCTCTCTGTCTCTCTCAACCAGTGTCTGTGTAGTCGAAACACACGACTGAGCCATTCCATTGCGATGTTCGTCGCACACAAGCCAAGCCTTCCCTTCCCTCTCTCTCTGTGTCTCTCTCGACCAGTGTCTGTGTAGTCGAAACACACGACTGGAACGGTTTTATTATGCCATTCTCGAGCTTATTTTTTGGGAGATTTTATCTCTGTATTGATTTACAGTCGATCATATTTTCCGTATTTTTGCTCTTCTCCGTACGTAAATACGGTGGGAACGGGACGGTTGGAAGGTCTGCAAGTCCCAACACTCCAAAAGAACATGTTTCATTGTGAGTGGCGCATGACATGGAATGCACCACGGAGCTTCTTCACTCTTTAAAAGGTAGGCATGGGTAAAATACGAATGGCGGTGTGCAGCCGGCACAGAACCGTTTCCTCTTTACGACCTCCTGACGTAGATGGGAGGAAGTCCTTAAGGTTTGGACGGATCTGAAAGAGTTTGTTATTCGTCTGTGTGTTCCAATCCTCCTGCCAGAGGTCTCTCACATAATCATTAATTTTGGGTTTCACATCTGAGCAGGGAATATAAGTGTTGGACAGTTTCTCTCTTGTGGCGTTCTTGGCTAAACGATCAACCATTTCGTTCCGCCGATGCCAACATGACTGGAACCCAAGCAAGAGTAATGTTGTAACCGTCCGCCCTCAACTTGCTAAAAAGTTTTAAAAAAAGTAAAAGTTCTGGATGCTGAAGGTTGCGGCCAGCTATGGCCTCCAAAGCTGACAGCGATCCGACAAAACCAGAAAGTCCCTCTTCGAAGAATGTGAGATTATCTTCAAAGCCAGTACCAGAGCAGTAAGTTCAGCAGAATAGACAGAAGCATCTGAATGAATATGTTCCAACAGTATCTGAGAAGGAGCGCCAGGGCAGTAGGCTGCACAGGCCACTCCATCTTCAGACTTGGAACCGTCAGTGAAAACTTTTTGACAGGATGGGAATTTGGAAAAGAGCTCAGCATACAACCGTCTGTGGATGGGGAGAGGAATGAGCATCATGGGGAAATGCTACGGGAGTGGCTCAAACATGAGACACACAAAAAAATGTCCTGAAGAGTTTATTTCCTAATCGACAGTGCTGGTTGCCTAAGACTCATACACAATTGCCACTGTATTCAATTCTCGCATTTTTAAGTATGGGTTTTCCACGGCCATATCATAAAAAGAGTATGGTTCAAATGAATGCAACTGTTTATTTCTTTAACCTTAGATGTATATACAAATCAGCTTATACATAGCTTTAAGGTTCTTGACAAATACCAAAAATTTAAACAGAAAATTCTCAATAAATCAAAAGACATCATGATTTCATTATCTCTGGGTCACAGCCAACCGAAAAGATGTTGTGAAGATTACAGTTACATGCATAGAAGTGCAATCTGTTCACATTATTACATCCAAAATATGTAAAGGTTATGAACAACTGTTGGTCACCTGGATTCCTACTATTTTATGTCTTTGTTACATGTGTGTGCTGACAACACACACACACATTTTCTTTCAGTATGAGTCAGACCAGTACAATCAGCAGATATTCTCAACCATACCATTTTCATAGTATGAGCATTTTACTGCAAAGTTTTTAAAGCCTAACTTCCTGAGGAATATGCGAAACAGTTGTCAAACATGTGCGTATACACTCGCACTCACACACACAGACAAACACACACCATGCTGAAAAAACCCACAAAAGACCATCGCCTAGTAAACAATCAACAAGTGTATCTAATTTCTTCAGGCTTCTTTCATGTGCACTCAACAGACTAAATGTTTGTTTTTTTTTCCTTACCAGCATTGGGCATCATGTGTATTATCAACTAAAGTAAACTAGCCTATGCAAAGTCTTCAATCAAGAACACAGTAAAGATCACTGTATATCTTTCCTGATTTCAAGTCAATGTTAGAACTATCACTTCACATGACATTCATCTTTTGAGCAGAACATTTTAACATCATACTGCACACATTGTATAAAACCAATTTAGACAAACTTGTACTGGTCTCTGAGTGTGTGTGTGTGTGTGTGTGTGTGTGTGTGTGTGTGTGGTGTGTGTGTGTGTGTGTTGTGCCATGTTATCGGCCTTTACTTAAGCCCTAGAGTACACAGAATTGTTTCAGATCAGTATGGATCACTGTTTGTCTTTTATTTTCATGTTATCTGGATATGGGGGAAAAAATGCTTAAGGCACAGTTCTTTTTGCACCCAACAGACGCACTTGACTTTTGACCAGTAAGGATCATCTTGTATTTTCCCCCGGATCCTGCCTGTACAATTGTTTGGATGCACACAACAGATACATGATTTCTGATCACTGTGGATAATCTTGTCTTTTCAAGTAACCTGTCTCCCTAAAAGTCTTACTGTGCTGAAGGATCATCTGTGTCTCACCAGGCAATACTAAAATGTCTTACTGCACACATCACATGAAAAGAATCTCTAACGCGTGTCCATCAGTGTATCTTTTCAAGCTACATGACATGTAAAAGGCTTTAACACTTGCCAGTTCAGACATTTGATGCTAGGCTTTTAGCAGAACCTGTCATGATTGTTTACTGATTATTAACTGAAAGTAATTGAGTATGGAAATATATAAATGTATTAAAGTCAGGTAAATGTATTTTGATTTTAAATGATCAGAAAGAAGCAAATCTTTCAACAGAAAAAGTAATTTTTGAAACAGTAAAACAATGGAAAAATACTGGGAGTGTGGCATCAAATGTCCACATTGGAACAACTGGTGGAGTTAATTAATGCACAGAACACAGAAAAAAATCAATTTTTTCACCTGCACTATCTTGCATATCTTCGTAATTTGCCAGTGTACTAGTCTTTCAAACACATTATTCACTGAATTGCATCACCTTATGTTTCTACAAGCAAGTTGTTTGTGCAAGTCTTATTGACACACACGTGCACATGATTTTGTTCAGTGTGGATTTTGAGTCTCTTTAGGCTACCTACAAGCATATAACTCTTACTGACACATCGCATGCAAATGATTTCTGACCAGCTTGAATCATATTGTGTGAATGCTCTTTTAGACTATCTCCAGTCTAAAAGTCTTACTGCACACATCACATGCAAATGGCTCTCACCAGTATGGATCATTTTGTTTCTTCAGGAGACTTGCCTCTCTAAAATTCTTACTGTACACATCACATAAAAATAATCTCACCAGATCATCTTGTATTTCTTCTGGTATTTCTCCTGTGTAAAGGTCTTACAGCACACATCTCATGCCAACGGTTTCAGACATGTGTGGATCATCTGTGTGCCTTCAGACCAATTGCCGATGTAAACTCATACTACACCATCACATGAAAATGATTTCTCACCAGTATGGATCATCTTGTGTGTCTTCAGATACCTGCTGTGTAAAATCTTACTGCACACATCACATGAAAATAATTTCTCACAGTATGGATCATCTTGTGTCTCTTCAGGTTACCTGCCCATGTAAAACTCATACTGCACACATCACATGAAAATAATTTCTCACAGTATGGATCATCCCGGTCTCTTCAGGTCACCTGCCCATGTAAAACTCTTACTGCACACTTCACATGAAAATAATTTCTTTACCAGTATGGATCATCTTGTGTGTCTTCAGACAACTTGCCCGTGTAAAACTCTTACTGCACACATCACATGAAAATAATTTCTCACCAGTATGGATCATCTTGTGTGTCTTCAGATTACTTGCCTTGTAAAACTCTTACTGCACACATCACATGAAAATAATTTCTCACCAGTATGGATCATCTTGTGTACCTTCAGATTACCTGCCTGTGTAAAACTCTTACTGCACACTTCACATGAAAATAATTTCTCACCAGTATGGATAATCTTGTGTGTCTTCAGATGACCTGCCTGTGTAAAACTCTTACTGCACACATCACATGAAAATAATTTCTGACCAGTATGGATCATCTTGTGTGTCTTCAGATTACCTGCCTCTGTAAAACTCTTACTGCACACTTCACATGAAAATAATTTCTGACCAGTATGGATCATCTTGTGTGTCTTCAGATGACTTGCCCGTGTAAAACTCTTACTGCACACATCACATGAAAATAATTTCTGACCAGTATGGATCATCTTGTGTGTCTTTCAGATGACTTGCCCGTGTAAAAGTCTTACTGCACACATTACATGAAAATGGTTTTTGACCTGTGTGGATCATCTTGTGTCTCTTCAGACTACCAGCCTGTGTAAAAGATTCTACTGCACACATCACAAGTGAACAGTTTCTTCTTTCTTGGTTTCACCTGACCTTGCCTACTGATGTCCAGTTGTACTGAACACACCACAAACCACTGGTTTCTGAGCTGACCTGATGTCCAGTTGTACTGAACACACCACAAACACTGGTTTCTGAGCTGACCCTGATGATGTCCCAGTTGTACTGAACATACCACAAACCACTGGTTTCTGAGCTGACCTGATGATGTCCAGTTGTACTGAACACACCAACAACCACTGGTTTCTGAGCTGACCCTGATGATGTCCCAGTTGTACTGAACACACCACAAACCACTGGTTTCTGAGCTGACTCTGATGCTTGACATGTGGAAGACTGGGGTTTGTCATCTTCCTGTACAAACAGAAATATTACTTCAATATCAGTGTCATAATCATATTTACATCACTACCATCAACAAACTGACCAGTTAATGATCATCACTCTATCCTTTTGTCAGGCAGTCTTGTCCAAAATCAACAGGGTTACACACAAAGAAACAAAACTGACCAGTTATGATCATCACTCCTACCTTTTATCAGCAGTCTTATCCAAAATCAACAGGGTAACGCACAAAGAAACAAACTGACCAGTTAATGATCATCACTCCTATCCTTTTATCAGGCAGTCTTATCCAAAATCAACAGGGTTACACAAACAAAGAACAAACTGATCAGTTAATGATCATCACTCCTATCCTTTTATCAGGTCACACTGTCACTTTTTGCACACACGCATTCATGACAGCATTTACTCCATGTGCACACGCAATCTTTCCAATCAACCAAAAGGCGCACTACCGAATGTTTTTTCTTCTCCCCTCTCCTTCGGGAAAAAACACTTTACTAAATCACATCAACCAATTTACAAACAGATTTTATACATGTATCTCTCTTTACACTGAGAGATAAATTTATCCATTCAAGATTCTATAAAGTCATGGCCTTCACATTACATTAGCCCAAAAATCCCAGACCAGGAGAATAAATAACTCCTGAAATCATTGATGCCATGCCTGCATCAGATATAAGACTCCATACTGTCATGATTCCCTGTCTCTCTCAGACATCATATCGCCCCTTGATTTCTCCCGTCACTGGAGATATGATTTCCGACTCCTCTCCCTCGACTTCAGAGAACGGAAAACCTTCATTCTGGGCCACTTTCGCCCTCACCCAGTTTCGGGCGAAGTGACCCAGAATAAAGGTTTTCCTGTTCTCTGACAAGTAAGACTTCAATAACCAAAAAATAACGATTATCTACAAACAAACATACTGTGTAGGGTTATCCGTTTTCAATACTAATTTACTAAACTTTTCAGATTTTAATTTTTGCTTAATCCTGTGTTTTTCCTGGTCATTTTCAATAACATCATTTCACGCAAACATTCTTCAAATGAGTCTCTGTCTTTCATGTGAAATAACACTACAGTCTTTAACTGTTCTCTAAAGTCTTTTAAAACTGAGTTATATTTTTGGCATAAAATCCACACACTTATCCTGGCATGTCTTCCACTGAAAGCTAGTTTTGACAAAGTGTTTCTCTTTTAACTATGTCTCTTTCTGCTGAACAGTCAATCTATAATAAATAGTGTCTGCGTTCCTTCAAACAGTCTATAAAACTGTTCTAAACACTCACTCAGTTTATTGCTAGGATCAACTAAATATATGTCATCATCTGTCCATATAAACCTTCTATCATGATATGCTTTGTTCCATTTAAGTGTTGGACAGAAAACCCAATATGATCAAAATTATAACGATAAACGTTTGTAACAGGTCGAGGATAAATATTGTTTTTCCACAACCAGTCTGCCCACAATCAATGAACAATAGGAGTTTTTGTCATAAAGTTTAACTGCTCCATGGTTATAACAGAATTAATTAATCCAGTTTTT
>JAFLJL010002435.1:0-26406 GCA_018398815.1 Conus ventricosus | reverse complement strand
ACCCTCCGCCGAGCAACCCCACAGACCACCAACCATGCCACGGACGATGAAGAGAGTGCCACTCCTGAACAGCCAAGCTTTCGCCATCGGTCTTATGTGCCCTCAAGAGAGAATCGTCTCGCGAGAACGCGACTTCCTTCTTCCTGTAGCCATTCACTTCTGTTTGCAAAAAAAAACGCGAGTCGATGCGTGCCGTAGTTCTCGAGTTATGAATTTTTAAAGTTTTGTGGTCGAAATGCTGTTTTTCACCATGGCTAACCTTGATTTCTGCCGTTCTATAATGAGATTTAGTAATGAAGATACTGTGATTTGTGGGATTTACGGCATAAGACTTAGTGAAAGTGCTGGGTGATGAAGCTTACAGTGACCGAGATTTCGACTGGGATGAGTTTCCAGATATGATAAACAATAATTCGGAAGAAAGTTCTGAAGAAGAAGATTCCCCCCCCCCCCCCCCCCCCCCCCCCCCCAATGGCTCATGTGACATTCTTCAAACTTATGATATAGCAACATATATATTCGTAGGAATTTTTAAAATGATTTTCATTTCATTATTTCCTTTCCTCTCTTTTAAATTAATTTTCAAATGGGAAACCATGTTCAAATTACGGAGTTACTTACTTAACTAAGCTCAGGTAAGTGCATACTGCAGAGGGTTAAAGAAAGGGCGTTCCTAAAGTTGATTCTGTTTTCAGAAATCAGCTAACAGACAATATTTTCATACTTAATCAATTCATTGGTAATATTTTGGAAGAATGCCTGCCGAAGTCCTACTGCTGTTTGTACATTTCAGCATTTTCTCGACAGAAGCAGAGTGAGCCACACAGATTTTTTCAAACATGGATTGTTACTAAACATTTGAACTGGTACATCAAAACAACATAGCGTATTTTCGCAACACTTGTAAAGAACACGTTGAAATCGTGTAGGAAAAGAGATCTGTTAACCCCACAATAATGTGGACCTCTCCTGAGACATGTATACAGATTCAACAGGACACTCCCCCGTCCCTTTCCCCCACTCACAACAAACACAATACAGCTGGGAGGAAATCTACACAGTATCTATGACCTAACTGGAAAACACTGTACCTCTGATAGTTCTGGATGGCTCTGATGATGTCCTGGTAGCGTTTGCGGATCTCAGTCTTCAGGGCTGCCTCTCGGATCCCCTGAGGATGCAGGTTTCGCAGCAAAGCATCCAGATCCTTCAAGGAGTTGTAGGTGAACCAAAGGTTCTGACCACAAGTGGGAATGCTGTTGCATAAAATAACATCGCCACTGATCAGTTCTTTAAATGATATGCACTTCTTAACGATGTAACCAACAACATGAAAAACATGCCGAAAATCCAGGCCAGAAAAAAAGTGTTACATCTGAATAAGCGTACATGTGGTTGTATATGCAAAACAAACCATGAGCTTGAGTGCCTCTGTGTGTTAAGTGTTTGAGTGTATGTTTGGGTGTGTGTACACACAGAACATTAAATTTTCCCCTTAATTGCAAGAGCAGTTATATGCATATGGGTGCATTTTAACCTCCTACTATTGAGACAATGATGACCTTTCATTCCAGTGAGAAAAAAAAAAGGCTGGAAGAGAAGGGCAGTTAAATCTTCTACATTTTCTGGATTCCTCTGTAGTGGCATTTTCCAGGGCAATCTAAATCAATGTTATCAGCAATATACAATAAAAGATTCCTTGAAAAAAACAAGCATGTAACTGTTACCAAAATATACAATGGCAAACAGTTATCATTGCATTAAAAAAAAAAATCTGCATGGAGTAAAATACAATTCAATCTAAGAAATGAACAGCAGCATCTAACTGACATGTGACAACAGCGCAGAATAAAAGGCAACTGCAGGTGGGGAAGCAGACAATGAGGGTAAGAGAGGGCAGAAGACAGAAAGTTTGGGGATGACAGACAAACAAAAGAGACACGCTGAGAACTTACGTAGATTCCACCAAAGCTTTCTTCTTTGTCAGACGGAGTCGTTTTGACGGTGACCCAGGCTGCTTGCCGGGGGAAGAGACAGGCGTGGCTGAAGAGCAGGCCGTGTCATTTTCGTTCTCCCTCTCATCGGGTATATTGCCAGGGTTGTAACTGATCTCCTGGCCTACCCAGCCTGGTGCAATACAGTTTACAGATTGTTGGTGAGGTGACAACCATTCAGTCACCTTGCTACAAACCGGACAAACAGCTACAACTGTAAGCAGCTGTCTAATTTGAACCAAAAGTTCATTATCAGCGAAGTTCATTATCAGCGCAACGTAAATGTCCTGTTTTCAATCATTTATCTTACATGTTGTGTTTCTAATTTCCAATTTTTTCTGTGAAAAACAGATAAACTCTTTCTGAAGTAACATACGGACAGACACACTGGATTTTCTCAAATTCTTTGGGTTTTTTTTCTTTTCTGTCTCATCTTCCAACCCACTTGAGTGACACTACCCCCCTCCCGCCCTGCATTTTCCAGCTCCTCGTTCACTGAAACAGTCTGGCTTGTCCCACAACAACCCCTGCACCAGCAATCCACTGTTAGCAGTCAATGTCAAGTCCTCATCAGGACACACTGCACCGCTACAAGGTCACTTTGTGTCCAGTGGTGCCTGTTCTGATCCAACACATGCCGAACACTACCTAATAAGCCCCCTACTGACAAGACACTACCTAATAAGCCCCCTACTGACAAGACTGTTAAGTCATGGGCCGGTGTGTGCAAGCACTCCCCTCCAAACAGCACCAACAAGTCCATCCGGTGATAATCACCACAAACTGGCTGATACAGGTGACCTCAGTACAAACTCACCATGGCATAGCTGATAGAGGTGACCTCAGTACAAACTCACCATGGGCATAGCTGATACAGGTGACCTCAGTACAAACTCACCATGGGCATAGCTGATACAGCTGACCTCAGCACAAACTCACCATGGGCATAGCTGATACAGCTGACCTCAGCACAAACTCACCATGGGCATAGCTGATACAGCTGACCTCAGTACAAACTCACCATGGGCATAGCTGATACAGGTGACCTCAGGACAAACTCACCATGGGCATAGCTGATACTGGTGACCTCACCATGGGCACAGAAGTGGAAAGGAAATCAAAACTGAGGTAATCATGAAAGCAGGGCATGAAAGACCATTCAATCAGAACCTTTCTCATGCTGACTGATGAGGATGAGGACCATGATACTTCTGGAGCTCCATTCAGCTCTGAGATATGTGACATGCTGTACTCGACACTTACTTTCATAATAAATCCTGGCAAAACGGGGCACAAGAGATACAACACCTGCCAGTTTCATCACAAAATCTATCAACACTCTTTCAACATTAACCCTCTTGACAGGCGAGAACCCGCTAGCGCCCAACCGAAATCACACGGCTAAAACGCTGAGCAACTGCCAGCGCCCGGTAAAACACGTGGCAACAATGGGCGCCGCCATATTTCTCGTAGAAAAGGAAGTCTCGCGAGAATGTGACTTCCTTCTTCCTGTGGCCATTTACTTCTGTTTGCAAAAAACCGCGAGTCGATACGTGCCGTAGTTCTCGAGTTACGAATTTTAAGTTTTGTGGTCGAAATGCTGTTTTTTCGCCATCGCTAACATTGATTTCTGCCGTTCTATAACGAGATTTAGTGATGAAGATACTGTGATTTGTAGGATTTACGGCATAAGACTTAGTGAAAGTGCTGGGTAATGAAGCTTAGAGTGACCTAGATTTCGACTGGGATGATGTTCCAGGTATGATTCGGAGAACGTTCTGAAGAAGATTTTTTTTTTTCCCCCCCGAGTAATGGCTCATATGATATTCTTCAAACTTATGATATAGCAACATATATATTCGTTGGAATTTTTAAAATTATTTTCATTTCACTATTTCCTTTCCTCTCTTTTAAATTAATTTTTAAATTGGGTAACCATGTTCAAATTACGGGTTACTTACCTTGCCGATGGGTTTTCGGCGTAACTAAGCTCAGGTAAGTGCATACTAAAGACGGTTAAGTGGATGAAACTTGACTATGTGGATCCAGTCTACCAATTAAACCCATAGCAAACTCAACTATGGATAGGACTGGCTGGCGCTGAAAAATCCCAAACAAATGGATCTGATTGGAATTGAACCAACAACCTCCATCCTAGAATCCGTGTTTGATAGGCTGTCATGGAAGCTTAATTATGCATCACTTGATCAAGTTTTTCTGTCCAAAATGGTTAACTTCTCTTTCAAAGAACTGGTCAATCAAGTAATCAATCAGTCAGTCCATCACACAGACCTTCCATTACCTTTCTCAATGAAGAGGCCCGGAGTTGTGAACGTGAACATCCAGTAACGATTGTGGTGGCGATCATAGCCAATTGGAGTATGTCGCAGCACTGTTCTGGCTAGGTAGATGCTGTCCTGTAATACCACCAGCACCCCTCCATCAAGTCACACAGGATGGGATGGGCACAGATACGTAAGGACCACAACAAACACCATACATTCACATGTGAAACGACCTCAAAACACAGGGATATCCATGCCCAGTACCCCATGGGACTATCAGATGAATCTCAGTGTGTACACCTAACACAAATTTGGCCATCAGAATAATGGAATTAATTTATGACCCCAAGACAGATTTTCTTCAGGATGGCTTTAACGAAGTTGTAAAGTTTGGCCAATACACAAGTGCTAGAGGCAGTTATTTGCTTAAAGCAACAGCAGCAGCATCACAGTTAAATATTTTTGGCGAGTGTAAAACTTTAAAATTCAACATCTTCACACCTGAAAAGTTCAAGCTGAAGAACTTGGTCAGCCGCTGATTTTCAAAGCTGGAGAAAATTATGCATCAACTTGATTGTAAACCTTCAAATTTTCAAGCATGCTCAAGTTACCAGCTCTACTGACTGAGAACAGATTTCATGACAGTGTTCTGCTTAAGTTTTGCTCTTGATACAATTTGTTTTGTGTCAACAAACTGGATTTCAGTTACATTTTCTAACAGTTCTTGTTTCTCTGTTTACATTTTACCGTAAAGACTAGTGAGACTGTAAAGCTTCTTGAATGGCTGAATCCACATCTGACACATGTCGCTTTTTGGTGTCCAACCCATTTCACAAAATCTTTACCATTTGAGCTAAGTCTTCTTCAGAAATTAAAAAGCAACATGTCCTGCACAGAAACAAAAACCTGTCCTTCACACAAAACACAAAAATGGTAACTATCTCTAATTTTGTTTTAACCAGTCAATTAAAACTTTCAAGTCCACTATTTTGTTTTCAATTTATTTTTGCACGAATACTGCAAGTTATATACAGCACTTCAAAGCAGACTACTTCTGCATCATTTGTAAAGATACCCAATGCATAATGCTTCATGTTATGAATGCACCCCAAACTCATTTTCTGACCGACACCTGAAAACAGCGAGTCTTTCAAATCCTAGTTCTTGCAGTGGGAATCTGACTAAACTCGCTTCCATGGCTGAAAGCGGTGAACTAAACACACTGACACCATGAATCAACCTTACTTTGCAAAAGACTCTATCAATATCAGTTGTGAAGACTCTAATACCTCACCTTGTATTTGGTTTCAGTCATTCTCTCTTTGTCTTTTTTCTCTTTCTTCTTCAAGTTCTTTTTCTTTCCTGAGGGAAAAAACACACCAAATATACACATCAACATAGATAAACAACAATACAAATAAAAATCGTGATGACTCATTCTCTATTTTCTTTACAGAAGCACAGAGCTTCACTGAACTCATGTGAAACACCCCACAGGCAGCTTGAAAATGATCATCTTCAGTTTTACTAGAGAAAAAAAAGGGGTATCTCATGTCCAATAAGCAGACCTGTTTACCCCCTTGGCTACCCAGTGTAATCCCAAATACTGAAAAGTGTAATCTTATGGGGGAAAAGTGTAATCGAAGGCGCGAAGCGCCGAGATAGCTAGGGGGGTCCGGGGGCATGCCCCCCCCCCCCCCCCCCCCCCCCCGGAAAAAAAATTTTGGGGGAAGCAAAATGGTGCAATCTGGTGCACATTCTAAGGTTAAATTTCATCATTATGACATGAAAATTCAACTCAAAATATAACAAAAACAAATTAAAACTCACCAAACTGCCATTGGAACCACTTTATACTTGGTCAAAGGATGTCTGCCAAGTTGGAGGATACCAAATAAATAATGTATTTAAAATTATTTAAAAAAAACACACACACATCTGAAGTCTTCAGAAAGTCCCCTTGTGTACAAATCCTGGAAGCAAATGTTCTCACACAAATACACAATCAGTCACTCTGCCAGTGCCTCCACCCCCACTGCCAAGCATGAAAAAAGAGAGAAAAAAAAGAGAGAGAGCCAGAATCATCATGCTTGCTCTGGATCATGAAATTCGCGATAGATTTCTGCTTTCCAGCTGCTTCGATGAACTGCTTGTGAGAAGCCGTGCCCACATGTCTCTTACAATCGAACATTCCGCCATGTTCACAGCTGAAGTCCGACTTGCATATGCTACAATGCACATATCCCGGCCCTTTTCTTGATGGGAAAAGACAGTTATACTTGTCATGGTATACCTGCGGTATTTTTGAGTAACTCGTGCCTTTTTTGGTTTCTCAGGAACTGTTTTTTTCCGTAACACGGCAATCAGAATCGTCGTCTGTCTCATGCTGAGCACGCTTTGACGCCATCTTTGATAATGATGTCAACCCGCGAAAGTTATCTCCCTACTAAAACGTTCAACCTCATGCCTGCCCGCAATGCTGGCTTTCGGTTACACTGATATGAAGGAATAACTGAACACTGTAACTTTCGCAGGCGGCACAGTGAGTGAACGGGCCATCGCGTTGTTGAACCAACGAGAATGATTGCTTTCGAAAAGTGTAGTTTTGACGATCCGCGTGGCGGAATTTAATGTTTAAAGGGCGAAAATGGCGTAATTGGAGGTTTGAAATCGTGTTTTATTACGCCAAAGGCGAAAAGTAAACAGGTCTGAATAATTTTAAAAACAAAAAATTCCTTTTGTTTCAAAGTGAATTCATAAGCACCAGTTGAATTTTGTTTTTAAACATTCAGCCTTCAAAAATTTGGAATCATTATAAAAGTAAAACACATAATTAATTTCTACATAGATATGTAGAGACTACCAAAAGGGAATGATGTGTGGAGTAAAGAGCAGGGAAAGACCGGGGTGGGGTGAGGGGGAGCAAACCAAAGTCTGACACTGGAGCAGAAACAATCCCAGTGATTTTACACTGGAAACACATTTCATGTATATATGCATCACACACACAAAAAGAAAAATACACCAAACTCCTTTCTTTTTCTTTTCATTATTCATAGCATGGCCCAGTTAACATGGTTACTTTCACAAATTTTCCCCCTTGTCATTCTCAAAGACTTTTTAAAAGTTTAAAATATCACTCAGAATCATGTTTTCTTTCTCACACACAAACACAAATGAGATATGATCAAAACAAACAAGAACAACCAAAAAAAAAACACGTACACAAACCGAAACTCTTTTCCCTTAAAAAATTATGCATAAACATTTACAATATCACAGTGTAATTTTATGGGCATGAACATTAAAAATTAAGATATAGACCTACAAAGATTGAGGGTTTCAAATGTTTAAAGCGTTCCTTCACTCCTTGGAAAGCCAAATCTATACCCTACCTTTCACTGTTTTCAACTTTTCCGTTCTCTATTTAACCATGGTCTCGCATCGCTAGCAAGTATGACATCAACCATCTCTTTTTTCTGGTAGCATTCCACTGCTGAAAAATAATGCTATGGATCTGCGCGGTTGTAAACCGACATATATTATGTCTTAACATTTTCACATTAAATTTAAAGTATGTGTGACAGTAGTGCACTAACAGTGTGTTATATATGTTCCTTCTTTTCTGTAATGATCTTTGTGGAAAGACATGTAATTCCTCAAGCAATGTTGATCTAAACAGATGCTCAAACAAGTCTCCCTTTGTGTACACACTGTGGCCGAAGTAGTATGGGCGCGGTTCTTTTCTTTATCCCTTCCCTGCCGAGCGCTCAGATGGCTTTATTAGCTGGCACTGCAGGTAAGGACACAAAACGTTTTTTGCCTTCCAGCCTCTCTCATCCCAAAGCTTGCAGCATTTGTTATTTTCTGTCTCCCATTAGTGAGCAGTGTGTTGTCATTATCAGCAGTGGGTGTCAGGAAGCCCCGAAACGGCTTTTCTCTCTTCCCAAGGTCATAAACAAAAAGCTTCTCACTGAAAACATTAGGGCCCTACTTTTTCCATTACATCCATTTAGTTTCCTCACATGTTTACATTTTCATCAACAGAATTAAAAAAAGAAAGGTGGAATAAAAAAAAAAGAAGAAAGGGGGGGGGAGAAAAAAGATGACAGCCAGGTGCGAGGCAAAAGCTTTGATAAAATATCTTAAAGCTGAAGGCCCTGCAAGGCATGTCCAATAATTAATGCATTTAAAGTAGAAAATGCTAAGGATATTCAACAACAAAAAAGAAAGCAAATTGTGACATTACTGAAATTTCTCTTCTGCAGGTCTTTCTTTCTCTTTTTCCTGTGCAGTTTTAGCAGCCATCATGCGACGGCGCTTGACAATGGAGACAAGGTTGTCGCCGCCATCTTCGCTTGGCTGTCAGCAGGAGAGTATTGGCAGAGGAATCATCTAGTTTCTTTCCGTAAAAGGAGTTGATTGTCAAGGCTGAAAGACAAACATTTTCAAAATTTTAACTATGTCCATGAACAACTTTGACTAAATTACATTACTTTTCCCAGAGTGGTCAGAGTATATGGAGACAACATGATGACTGGTAGATTCCATATAGCGGATCTCTCGGTGCAAAGTAATATTGTAACCCACACCTACCCATTCAAAAGTTATGAAATTTTTTGTCATCTATTAATCTAGTTTCACTGCAGAACAACTGTATCAGTAAATAACACCTGACTCTTTCTGGAGAGCAAACATATGGAAAATCATCAAGTTAGCATTCAACTCGGCTACCAACTGTTTCCTTGCAGTTGGTGATATGAAGGATGGAATACATTGACAGGGACAAATAAAAAAAAACAAGAAACAAAGTCAAAAAAAGAAAAAGAACAGGTAGGGAACATGCACTTTTCACCACCTACATATCCAAAAAAAAAAAATTCCACAAACCCAGGGTGGTGTGTGGAAGGTCCAAAGGCCATAATGGGATGACACAGCAAATACACTGTCTTGCTCTTCATTTACCTGGTGCATTGGGGTGACCGAGCAAATACATGCGTCTTGCTCTTCATCTACCTGGTGCATTGGGATGATAAGGCAAATACACGCATCTTGTTCTTCACCTACCTGGCGCATTGGGTGATAAGGCAAATACACGCATCTTCCTTCACCTACCTGGTGCACTTGTTGGGTGTCCTCGGCAGCTGAAGTGTTAGCACTGTTCTTATCATCCCCCCTTCTGCCTTTTTTCCTTCAGCTTCTCGTTGAATTTCCCTTTTATCTCAGTCACACGTGCTTACTGAAAAAAAAAAAACCCCACACCGATACCCGAGACTGCCCTAAAATACATACAATATAGACAAATGTCATCTCATTCCTCACTTTGTTGTGTATGTAATGCGAGGTCACAGGCTGCTCATGGAAACGGTGATGAAACCTTTCTCTTACAACCAAGGCTTTGGCACAAAGAAGGTATCGTCTTTTCTTTTTTCAATAACAACTTTACCAGGGTTTATTTTCTTTCTTCAGAGAGGGCACCCCTACAACACAAACAACTTTCAACGCTAAACATGTGAATTCATATTTTCTAAACCCAAAGATTAGAGCACCTAAATTCCCACAAAAAATGCAAGAGAAATCACAATCAAGATACTGTACGACACACAAGTAAGTCAACCCACCCAGCAAGTCCCTTCACTTCCAGGCCAAGTTCTCCACTTAACGTTGAGTTGGATGGGTTCTCGCGCTTCTCCTCCATGTAGTCCTGAATAGAGTAGGTGCCCATGACACGCAGACAAAGCCCCCTAAGAAACCTCAGCTTCTCCTCGCACTCCAGCTGAAAGAACTCCTGGCTCTCCAGCTGCTGGAAAAAGAGAGTCAGGCTGAAACACCCCCCCAAAGCAGACCTCTATCAGAACTACGGTCAAAAACAAAGCTGCGAGACAAAAATTTTTCAGCTGCCCAAAAACATCAAAACCTTTTCCCTTTACACAATTTTTTATAAAAAGATAGACTATCAAGTTTGTCTGGGACAAAATAGTTTTAAACCCTTTAAAAAGATGTCTGTGGATGCTTTGGGTTGCTTCTTTCAGGCAACAAAGATGTAACTGTATAATCAATTATTCAGCTATGGTATCCAAACATCTGCTTGCAAGCATCATTTATCAGTAGCACTATGCAAGTTGTTTGGAAGAAATTTTTCTTTATGAATGATCAAAAAATGATTACCATTAAACAAATATTCCTCACACAGTTCCTTAAGTCTTTAGGACTCACCACTTCAGTTCTTCTCATCATTTTCTGCATAGGACTGTCGGCGTCATCTTTGCGCAACACAGCCGCACCAGCTCTCCGATGCCGTGTAGGGGTTTACCGCAATGTCGCTCAGAGGCACCTTCAGCTCCGAGTAACCCTGTCAATACACATCAATGACAATTCAAGTCACAGCACAACCGGGCCATAAAAGGCCACATCAGGGCTGTCACCTCCTTGAAGTCAACTCTAAAACACACCACACACACAACTCATAAAATATATTTTAAAAACATGCAGGAGCTTCGATAATATCTTTCTTCCATAACATCTTAGATCAGATGAAAACGTTCATCTCTTTCCCAAAACTCACAACAGATGGGGACATCTCTGACCAGGTTTTCATGGAGTCTGCTGTCAAATGCTTATGTCTGACATCATGCATGTCCCAACACCACAATAGAACAGGTGCTACATGAGTGGTAAAATCACATGGAATAAACTATGGGGCTTCTTTACCCCATTAAAAGATGGAATAGCCCTGCAGTCATTCATAAATTGAACATTCTTCCCAGATTGGGAAAAATTATAGTGATTTTAACAGAAACAAAAAAAACCCACAGAATTCATTTCAATAGAAAACATACATCTTTTTTTGTTGCTGTAAAAACATAAATGGCCCAAACAATGAGTTGAAACAATACAACCCTCTATGATTTTAATTTTTCTCTAGATCCCTTTGGTGAGGCACATGTTTTTCCTTACTTGCATGTCAACCCACATGAAGACTAGTAAATAAGAAAATACACACGAGCAGACATTAACTATGACCATCCTCCAAACATTTCTTTATCACAAAAAAACGGTACACCATGTGAGCATGAGCATCTGCATAATTTATGTGGTTCTGTCCTAGGACTTTTTATAGGCTTGACTGGAACTGGCTCCAAACTTAATCTGCAATCGAGGCAGCACCTACCGGCTTTTGCTAAAATGTATCAGTGCGCTGAAATGGGAATTAGTATTTTGACCGCAAAAAGCCTTTTGCAAGCGATCTGTTGTGGGAGGGAACATGCAAACCCCCATCGCCACCCTTCAATCCATTAGTAACTACCCCCCCCCCCCTCCCCCCTTCACAAGCGTGAGCTATAGGTGGGATTAAAAACAAATTTTCTCATTTCCTCATTTAGTTTTTTACATGTGTTAGCCCCAAAACAATGATGCCAGTGAGCAGTGGATATCATTTCACCTTTACAATTTTATCAGATTATATAAGAACCAAAATGCATAAATATCTGCATCAGAAATAATAAGGAAGTCAGATAAAATGAACCACAGGTGATAACGATGCAGGATGGACAGATGGTTAAAAATGGGTGACAGACAGGAAGAGAGATGTGAAAGAAACTTTACACTAAACAGACCTCAGCAATTTCATCCTGCAGCAAGGTCTGCAGCAAGACCCCAAGGACACGGGACAGGTAGGCAAAGCCCTGAGACCCTCCAGCCAAGGCCTTCATCAAGGCATCTGGACAGTACAGGTCAAAACTATCAAATCAAAGCATCACAACTTTCAGAAGCGGCTGAGGAAGAATGCGAGTCATGTATTCACATGGAAATTTGAATCCTTAACATCTCCTTCCTAACAGCAATTACGATCATACCTTTATCGCTAGATGTGTGCAAGGGTTCGACTCATCTCCTTTTACATCTTTCAAGGGTTCGACTCATCTCCTTTTACATCTTTCTTTTAAATGAATAAAATTGCTATATAAAAAAAACACTGTGTGTGTGTCATTGCTTCCTTTATATCCCCCCCCCCCCCCCTTTCTTTTCCTACTAACAAACCCCCAAAAATGTGGGCGCACGCACATGCGTGCATGCATGTGTACATGTACAAAATGTGCACATACCTTTGTAAATGGCTTTCCATCATAAGTTTATGAGACTTTCCTAACAAAACTGCACTGCCACACAATATACACATTTCTCTAAATGACATAATCATACCTGCCAAAAGGTCACATACTGCTGAAGGCTGCATCCCCCAAAAATCGACAAACATCAAAACAATTCACGACATGGTAGCCCAACTATTAGGGGAGGAAGAGGGGGAATATTTCTACTGAGAGAGTCCCTGAGAACCCCACTGGACTTTCACCCATAGCTTAAAATCACCATACATATCCCCTTTAACAGATTTAGTCCTTTGGAATCAGCTGTATACCTTTAGTAAAGGGGTGACCATGTTACCTGTATAAATTGGGTACTCCGATTCTGGCATCAGCAGACCACTGTAGGAAAGAGATGAACTCAGTCACCATGGTCACATCACCAAACAGTTCATTGGGAAGATTTTCTGGGGTAGGAACCATTTGGGAGCAGCATGGCTGCAGTGTCAAAATCCTGGTCTTCGTAGCGCTATCAACATTAAACAAACCAAGGTCCAGGCAAGCGACATGTGCATGCCAACTATAGAACCATGTACACCTTCACAACTATCTCTGACCATACTTTCATTACACCTACAAGAAATCGGTTGTATGTGGTGAAGCTGTCTCCCTCACACCAGATCTAACACAAAACTAATTGACTGCGAGAGGTCAAGACTGTCCACTCAACAACGCACATAACTGCAGAAAAAACAAACAAAATACTGTATATAAAAAGCAGTAGTTCAAAATCCAAAAGCTATGCATATCAAATGCAACAAGTTATTTCAATCTGTCTTTCCACCAACAGCACACATTATTTTTTTCTCTTACTATCTGGTTATGTCAAACAGCAAGATGTAATAAATGTCTGTCACACACACACAAACACATCAGTGTTCCCTATCTTCAGAGGGTCCCTGAGCCAAACACAAAAATCCAAAAGTATCACTTTCCAGCCTGTTGCCAAATTTGTTGTCTGCCCTGTTGGCTGCTGTACAAACTGAGCAAAACTACTTCCCATCGCTCGTCCTGCACCTGAAGTATTTTTCTAGCCAACAGTCACTAAAGTTTTCCTTCCCCATTTTTCCTCAGGAACAAGTTGATAGGGAATTTGAAGATGGAGTGATATGTGTGTGTGTGTGTGTGTGTGTGTGTGTGTGTGTGTGTGTGTGTGTGTGTGTGTGTGTGTGTTCGAGCTGGACACATGTCTGCAGCCCGACTGTCCGCTAATTTTTCTCAATCTTCTACAAATTCAGTCACTTTGAGCTTGGGAGTATATTTCTGACCATGTCAAACCTCATATCAAAGACATCTCGCAATGTTTTCAACGAATTTGCAAGTCAATATTTTGTGTTTTATAATGTTGCTTCACACCCCTATCATAGTGTGTTACTTAGGAAAAAGGAAAACAATACTTCACTCCCTTTATTTACGGCCAATGAAAAGCAAGCTCAGAAAACATAATGGAAGTTACTTCTGTGTGGCAACAGCTAGTTTTCACATGCGACAGCATTTGCAATGAGATCAGAAGAAAAAAATGTATGAGGTCTCGCGAGTGAAGAGAAAAATGGAAGGTAGAGAGCAGAAAAATGGGCGTCTCCTCTGGGACCCTCTGACTGTGAATGTTCGAGTCCTTTTCAAATTCTAAGCACAACAAACAAACAGTTTGGCGTCATATACTGTACCATGTCAGACAATAGCATTCACGGCAGTTAGTCTGCTCTGCCAGGCCGAAGTTTTTGTGTGGCTAATGCAGTGATAAGACACTGTCACGTGGTGCCCAACCCACTTCCGTCGTCGGAAGAAGCCAGTGTCAGTCTCCCATACCTCATTCTCTCTCGCCTGCCGTCCAAGCAAGATAAGTCTTGTGCTCTGTCTCGCCTTCTCTTTGCCGTTGTGTTAAGATAGCTTTGTGTTTGCTTCTTTGCTTATTTGTTGTGGCTTGCGCGCTTCACCCTTTCATTCTTGAACCAGTGGGCTTTTGGTTTGGTGTGCTTTATTCATTTGTTTAACCACGCCATCCTCGCCTTTGTGCCTTTGTCTCGGCACTTGCGACCTCGCCTTCCGCTCTTTTCGATCTTCGAAAGTCGGAACTCCATCGCCGGTTTTCACCCTTTCTCCCCAGTTTTGGCCTTTACGGCCCCTTGTTCAACGAATCTCGGTCCCTTCTCCTTCCATTTGGACTCCCGATTCGCCTAACTTGCACGTCGTCCACTCGGCTTCCATTTCTTCGCCGGTCGTCCGCCATTTTGTTTCGACCGGCCAAAACCGCGTCACTTACGATCAACCTGCCTCGATCTAACACTGAGATCTCGTTACATTTACTACAATTTCAGTGTCTCTTCCCGAGGTTGGTTGAGCTCTTTATATCCCTCGATCCACCTCTTTGTCTCCCCTTTGCGATCGTGCGTTCCGTGTTTGTTCCCACCACCAGTGCCCAACATGGTGAAGGACACTAACGGCTCGAGGCGCTCCACTCTCGGCAGTCGCTCTCTACCCCGGAGGGCCGGGTGTCGATTCCACGGGACAAACCGCTCACGCACACGATGAGCGTACGGTCGGTGTAGAGGAGGGTTCCGCGCAGGGACGCGCAACCATCATTCCGATTCCCCCTCTACCCGACCGGCTGATACACGATCGTCGCGATCGAAGTCCAACAGTCAGTCCCAGTCGGATGGACAATCGGCAGTCATTGCCGACTGTTTTTCATTTGCTTCTTTCCCCTAAGCCCAAATCCAAGGGCAAGGCTCCCATGAAAGGACCTGCCCGTTCTAAATCTTCCCGTTCCCCGACTGGTTCGCCTGTTCGACTTCGACCGCGTAAGGAGACCCTATCCTATCATGCCGCGTCCGGCGATCATCGGCCCCAGGGGACCCTTGCCGAGACCCGGACCGCACGGGTGGCGACTCGCGGACGGAATCACCGCACGTCACCCGATCTATTGAGACTCGTGACGCTAGCACCTCCCCCACTAACGTCACCCAGTCTCATCACGCTCTCCCCAACCGTGTCCGGGTTCAGCCACGACCCGGACACGAGGAGCGTCAACACTCCGGTGGAGGGACTGTGGCCAGTCTTTGGTGGAACCCCCCCACTGACCACAATCCCGGGTCAGGTACGCAGGCATCGACTAGCTCGGATCTGCGCCCTCACCCCCCGACGGTCGAACCACCCCGATCGATCGTCTCAATCTCCCCTAGGGGTACAGGACGTTGGGAGCCGACTTCTTCCGCTCCCCTATTGGGCAACGTCTGCGGTCCCGTTCCTCAGGGGGGAGGATCGACCAGCGGGCCAGGGGTAACCTTTCGTCCCTTGAGTCTTACGCGTTGTCTCAGCCATCCCCGTCCGCTACCACAACGGCCAGGAGGCTCGGCGATCGTAACACTCACCGACCCCTCTGCCACGCAGGGGGCTGGCGCGACCCCACCCGGAGATGCAGGAGCAGTGCTCTCCCGGGTGCGCAAGGTTACCCGGGTCCCCGAGGAGACTCTGCCTCTGGGCCGCCACAGCCCTCCTTTCTCCCCAGGGACCGGTGGTTCTATTCCCCCCGAGAGGAATCAGTGGCTTAGCTCTGACTCTTCCCCTGACTCCATCTTTGGTCTCATGTGGCATCCGGCCTCCCAGAGCTGGATCGACCTGGGCCCCCATTCCTCTCGGGCGCTGTCCGATCGGCAGTCCCCTAGTTTTTCCACGCCGATTACGGAACCACCGGGAGCCGTCCCTCGTTTCTCACCTCTTCCCAACGAGTTCACGACTCCCACGCACCCCTGACCTGGCCTTCCGAAGGTGGACCTGAACTTCCCCTTCACGAACATACTGACCCACAATTGGAGGAGGGGTTTGAGGATTTCCTCCCCCAGTCTGGGGACCTTTCCATTTTGGAGAGCTGGCGCCCTGATCTTGTTGTTAGGGAATCCCCTCCCTCTAACAACATCTTCGCCCTTTCCCGTTTCACTGGGTCACCCCCTACCCAGCGATCACGGCCAAGGATAGCCGCCCCCAGACCATCACTCCTTTGTTGGACAGATCGGCCTCTCTCGCCAGGGTGCACATGCCGTTCCCCCACCGGGATTGACTTCTTATCAGCCCCCAACGCGGCCCCAGTAGGAGTATTCCTCAAGGACTCGCGTCAGGCCCCTCATGTCTTTTCTCTCTTTTCTGCCAATTCCGGCCACCAGGGAGATTGCCATTTCCCCGGCTGACCTCAGGCTCACTCCCAACCGCCCCCCTCCCACATCCACCTCTCTTTCTATCAAAACCCTGATAGAGTGGGACAGAATCGCCAGGGCTGGCATTCTGCACACCACCGCGGGGCATGCCCTCATTGACATGTTCCTACAGCGAGCGGAGAACTCTGGCCAAAGGAGGGAGGCATTGTCTCAGCGTCTTCAGACCCGACGACACTGAGGCAGGCCCCAGCCTGTTTGATGACCCCCTTATGCGTTTTCTTGTCAACAAGATAGCGCACCACCTTGGGGCTGCGGCGGACAGCGCAGCCAGAGTCACTTTAACTGCCTTCTGGCAGTGAGAGATGCCTTGCTATCACAGGCCCATCTCTCCCCAGCGCTCAAGGCGGCCTTACGCTGCATTCCGGGTCAGGAGCAGTCGCTTTTCGGCGACTATTCCTCTGCGGTCATTACCCATGCCGTCGAGGAGCGCAAACAGCCGCTTCTTTTGCGACCACAAACCCCTCGTCAGCATCGCCCTTCTAGACCATTCTTTCGTCAGGCCCTACCCACAGCCAGACCCCAGCCCTACCCCAAGCAGCGTCCCTCAAGGCCCGCCAAACACCCACGCCCAAACCGAAAAAAACCCCAACAGAATTTTCGGTTCGGCCAACAGCCCGGCCCCGGAGGTGACTAGCGGACCCACCTTCCGAGGGCGGGAAATGTCAGTCTTCCCGACCAGGGATGAAAACAGTTTTTTAAAAAAAAGAGGAGATTGGCGGGGATCTGGGGGTTCACCATGGGCCCCCAGTGGGATCCATGGGCAACAGCCCAGTGGGGGTCAGGGGGCGGCGCCCCCTGAAGCTGAGGCATATTTTGTATTAAATATGGCATAAAAATCTTTAGAAATCACTTTCTTGCTTCTAAACAACTCATTCTATAAACAGCTTTCAACACCATGAAGACCGAGACTGATGTGGAAAGAAACTATGTCAATTGAGACAAAGCAAACATTTAGTATGGTGAATCCTCAGAACTGTAGCTGTAGAAAATTTGACAAACAGTGCTTTCAGGACATAAAGAATAAGGCCGTAGATAAGTAAATCAGAGTGGGAAATCAAACTAAGTAAATGAGATGTATGAAAACGACTGCTGGACTTCAATAAACACAATATGAAAAATGATTACTTTGAAGTTCTTTAAAAAAAAACAAAAAAAAAACACTCAAGCTTTTGGGCCTTGGACCCTTCGTCAGGAAACACTAAACACAAAAAAGAACATCAAAGAACAAATGACATCAAAAAAAAACTGATGTCACAACAGTACACCACACACAACCCCCCCCCCCCCCCCCCAACTTCCCCCTTACAACTAATCATAACCCCGCCCCCTTGACAAGTTTGTGTGTGTGTGTGTGTGAGTGGGGGGGGGGGGGGGGGGGGGGGGTGCTTGTGTGTGTGTGTGTGTGTGTGGGGGGGGGGGGGGTGCTTGTGTGTGTGTGGGGTGGGGGGAGGGGTGTTTGTGTGTGTGTGAGGTGGGGTAGGGGACGGGGGTGGGGTATGTGTGTTGTGGGGTGAGGGTTGGGGGGGAGGAGGAGGAGTAGATGAAGTATATAGGTAGTGGGGGAGAGGGCTGGTGGAAAAGGATTTCATATCATAGGGGGGCTGTTAGCAGACACCTAACACATGTAGCAAACGTTTGCATTATACCAGGGGAAAAGTGTTACACAATACTGTTGTGACAGTTTATTTTATGTCATTTGTTCTTTTATATTCTTTTTGTCACTTTGACGTTTTTCCCTTGCCTTAAAGACTCTACGAGTGGAAGTACTCAATTCCTCATCTCTCCAGTGGGTTCAAAGTTTTTTTTTCCTCCGTTGTTTTGTTATCCTGTTTTTCCCTTGTGTTTACTGTTTAGTGTTTCCTGATGAAGGGTCTAAGACCCGAAAGCTTGAGTGTTTATCATCTTTTTTGTAAAAAAAAGGACTTCCAAGTACTCACTTTTCATATTAAGTAAATCATATTAAGTAAATCAGAGTTTGAATCAAACTATCATGGAAATGGAACTTGTAGAAAAATCAGAGTAGGAGTCAAACTATCATTGGAAATGAAACGTAGATTGTTGCATACCCAATGATCTGAAAACATGCTGTAATGGTGTGGGAAACACATTTTCTGTTGTGACTGACGCTCGATGTGATCTCTGATTGCCACAAAGCCACGACTACCAAAATAGACACGTTTTTGGCAAGGCTCGCAAAACACTTCAAATTCGCCGTCTTTGTCATGTTTTCTTATTACATCCGCGACTCTGCGGTCACACACGTCCTTCTGCTGCCACTCGGTCTTCTAGTGGTTTACAAACTTCTTTCTTTTCTTTTTTTTTTTTCCGTTTTGTTTGCACTCACTGGCGGCAAACTCTCGCTGTGAATCGACGCCATGATGAGAAATGATACTGGAAGGAAGCAGAAATGAGAACTACGCCGTTTGAGAACATTACCGACAGAGAAGAAATTCGCTGTGCAGACAAGTTGAGATCGTTTCTGAGCTTCACTCTTCGAATAATTTTTCGGCGAAGACTTTTTCTTTCGGCGGAGATGCGAAAAAATAATGGCGGAGACGGCGAAACAGCGGGGGAGTTTTCACCCCTGCCGACACACCTCGGCCCCTTGCCCCCTGGCGGGCCCGTCTGTCCGGCATGCCCACCAGGGCGGGCAGGGGTCTCAACCCTGGGGGGTTTTTGTTCTGCGGGAGGGTTCCGTTACCCTGGCACACAACGCCCTCCCCTTTGCCTCCCCTCCTCCTTCCCCCCGGCGATCCCTCCCCCCCAGGCGGGGGCCCTTCCCGGGAAACGAGGGTTTTCCCGGAAAGGGGCGCCATAACGGGTACCACACCCCCCCCGGGTTTTACTCTCGTTCTTTTTGCCCAAAGGGCCCCTCGGGCGGCTGGGGCCCCATCCTCGCCCTTTCCCCCTCTCAACAGATTCCTCGGGCCAACCCGATTAAAATGGAGCCCCCCGGCCCCAGTTTTGGATCCATCCCCCATCTGGACTGGGCCACCTCTTTAGGTCTAAAAGTTTACTTTCAGACCTCATCCCGTCCCACAGACGCCCTTCGTTTGTCTGGCGGGGCCGGGGGTTTCAATTCGGCCCCTCCCATTGGGGATTTCCCCGGGCTCCCTTCCCTTCACAAAGGTATAAAGGAGTGGGCCCTTCCAGAAGGGGACATTGCCCCCCTTGTTACCTCGACGAGGCTCGTCTTGGCCCCCTCTCGGGCCCCTAGCCCAATCCCACCCCCAACTACTTCATCTTTGCTCCTCTTGGGTTGTCCCCAAACCCCTCAAAAAGCGAGCCTCCCCCTCAGAAATTCCCTTCCGGGGTATTTCGACCCCCCTCCATGGTGTCCCCCCGCCCCCGAGGGGCCCGCTGCCTATGGATCTCATCCCTCCGGGGGATGTGGAGTCCCTGTCTCCTCTCATTCCCTAGGCAGATTTTCCAAAGCGACGTTAAAGGGGGGGGTTCTGCCGCGTTGGTCCCAGACCATGACGCGGGAACCAACCCCCCCCTAGGGCCTTGGTTTCTTTTTGGGCCACGGAGGAGGGGCTCACCCCATCCCCCCCTGGCCCCCGGATTTCCCCCATTCCCCCCCACCCCAGGCCGGGGAACTTTACCAGACGCCCCAATGGGGCGGGGGGGCCCATCGGGAGCAGTCACCCCCTCGGGGTTTTGGGATCCCGCTGCTGTCTTCACACAACATTTTGGAAGGGAGGGGTCGCCTGGCCCCCCCCAAATTTCCATCCATATCGCCCCCGTTTTGTTCTCCTTTTTCACGGACAACATTCGGTAGTTTGTTACATCAAAAAAGGGGGGGGGGGGGGGGACACCTCCATCGGCCCTCCCTCCGTACAGAGGCCCTCCTCCGCTGGGTCCACGCGGGGGGTCCCCTTCCGCGGGGACCATGAGGGACTCACAACATCCGGGCAGACTCTTCAGCCGACCAATCTGTCCCCCACCGGATGGACCCTCACCCGGGCTTACCCTTTAACCGTGTGGGAACTTAGTTCAGCCAATGATCGCCCTGTTTGCCACAGGTTCAACCATCGTTGCCAGTGTTGTGTCCCCGGTCCCGGACCCCCAGGCTTACGCAACCCGACCCCTGCCCCTTTCCCCTGGCCGGCCTCATAGCTTACCCCTTCCCCCCCTTCCTGATCCTCCACGGGTGATCGGAAGGCGAACTAAGAGGGCCCATCATTTCATAAGCCCATGGGGGCCCCCACTCACCCTGGTTTCCCCGGACTCAACCCCTCACTCCGAACCCCCTTCCAGTTAAACCAGGTGGGAATGCCCGGGCCCCCCTTTGGGCCCCCCTCCCCCAAAACCCCAGATTTTTCACCTCCCCACGCCTGGCTTCTGTGTCACCCCGGCTGCGAACATCCAAACCCTCCTCCGAACGGACAGGTCCCGTTCCGTCCTCAAACCCTCTCCTCGCGGGGCCTCTCAGGAACCCCAAAACCTAGCCAGTCCTCTCCAGACTGCACAGAGTCCCTTTACGATTGCGATGGGGAAATGGGTCCATGGTTGCAAAGACAATTCTGTCCCTCACAACGCCCCACCAACATCCAAATAGGAAATTTCCCTGCCCACCAAAACCTCTCTGCTAGCTCCACCCGGGTACAGGTGGGCCATCTGCAGACCCCCCCAAAAGGGGCGGCCCTTTTTTGAGAATGTTTTTCCTTCAAGAATTCCAGAGGGGTTCTCTTCGTGACCCCAATCCCCAAGTGTTCCCTTTGGGACCTCTTCACTGTTCTTGCGCCCAATAAACCCCCTTTTGAGCCTTGTCCTCCATTCCTTTCGACCCTTTTGTTATGAAGACTCCCTTTCCCCCTCGCCCTCGCTTCCGCCAGAGGCGAGGCGGATCCATGCCCTTTGCGGGACCCCGGAATTTGCTTCCCAGACGGGTCCGTCTCCTTTTAAATTCCTTCCCCAGTTTCCTAGCTAAGAACCGGAACCCGGCAGTCCCCCCTTACCTCGTCATCGCCCCCTGGGGGTACACTAGGGGGGGACACCCCTTCGGAAAATGCCCTTTTCCCTTTTCGATGTTAACACCTACTGGGAACCCCGCGCCCCGGCGCGTTTCACAAAAGACGCTTCTTTTTTCCCTCAACCCCAGTAACACGAAGACATCTAGCTGGCATGTCTCTAGGTGGCTCTCCAAAACGGTCAGAACTGCCCATTCCCCCGGCCCAGGACCTCCCCTCTCTTCCCCGGGCCTTGAGGTAGAGCGTGGCCCTTCGGCAGATTCCAGCACCTGTTCCCATGTGCCACCCCTGGAGGCAGCCTTTGGCGTTTGGAGAATCCCTTCAAAAAAATTTTATTTGGGGCACCGCATGACCAGGGTGATGGTTTTAAAGGGTATCCTTTGTGGGGGCTAATGCATAAAGGGTAACCCCCGGAACCACTGGGCACCGCCCCCCCTTTTCTATGAATTTGCTTGTTGACTGGTACATATATGACCCCAAAAAGGGGAGTTTGTATTTTCTCCCTGTTTGGTAGTTATTACCCTGTCAGACTCTAATGCCCCCCCCTGCCTTTCCCCCCAAACGCCAAGGTTTTGGGGTTACCTTGCGCGCAGGGCCCCGAGAATGAGGTAGGGGGGGGGCGACACTGGCTTCTTCGACGACGGGAAATGGGGGGGGCACAGTGACTGTTTATCACGCTTACCAACAAAAACTTCGCCCCGGGGAGGCAGATAAAGCCTGATGCTATTTTGACATGGTAAATAAAATGCCAAACAGGGGGTATAATACAAAAATCCCCATTTTTTGCAAACAAAACACAGTTTTTTCACAACAAAACAGTTTTTTCATCATGGGGAAACTAAAACACACACACAAATATAAAATATTTGAAAATCGCAAAAACGCCCGACATACAGCATAATCTTTTAAGTCTTTTTATGGCAGGGGGAGGGGGAAAGCTTGATTACAAAAGGGCTGTCATCTTTACCTGTCCATTTCCTTCTCTTTTCCTTCTTTTTTCTTTTCCCCCCTCTTTGCTTTTCCTTCTTTTCCTTTAAGAGGTCCTTCTCAGACTCGGACTCTTCTTCCGGAAAGAAACAAAAAAAAGGTAATGCAGGGCTGAAATATTCTGACCCGAAGTTGTTGCCAAATTTCCATGGATTTTTTTTTTTTAAAACGACAGTTAATCAGATTTCATTACATCACAGCCACAAAACCTTTTTAAAGCAAAAAACAGCAAATTTTTTGGCAAGAGAGATGGGGGGGGTAGGGGGTGTGTGGTGTGGGAAAGGAGAGGGGGGGAAGGGGGGGGGGAAAAAGGGGGAAGGGTTTAAGGGAGAAAAAACCTGAGAAAAATTTGAGATCATGGCATTGGGTAAAGGTCCAACTACAAAGCACTGTTTATTAAGGGGAAAAAGAAATGAGTACTTCATTTTGAGATCTGGCACTGGGGGACGTTGTCAACCGACACAGCACCATTTTTAAAAAAAAGGGTTAACCCTGTGCACAGCACGGTGTCACTGTTTGCACAACTACAGATCTGCAACAAACCAATGTGTTTTTTGGAAGCCCCAATCCCCCTCTTCTTTGTGTTTAAAAATTTTGGTTTAAAAAAAAATAAAGGAAACATCATTTCAGGCCCTTTTCTCTCCTTAGTTGATCCTGCGCTGCACTTTTTCCTTGATTGGAGAAGCAGGTTCTTTTCTGGAAGGTGTTAGCACCCCAAGCTTTCTTCAGCGCATGTTGAACTTGTGTCGATCTCACTTTGTTTTAAAGCATCAACCTGCAACAAACATAAATTGTGAACGGAAAATGCACAAAATTAAAGGCAGGGTCTTCCTATCCCCCATTTTTAAAAAAAAAATAATTTTCCTTTTAAAAATATTGCAATTTTTTGACTAATTTGAAAACAGTTTAAATTTTTCAAGAATACACTACCAGGCATTGCACACCAAGCATAAGAGAGAAGAAAAGATGGCGAGGGAGGGGGAAAGGGGAGGGGGGGTTTTGGGTTTAAAAAAAATGGGAAAAAGGGGGGGGGGGGGGGGGAAGAGGGGGGGGGGAGAGGAGAGAAAGAGCTTGTTAAAAAAAAATGTAGGTTACGAGGAAGGGGGGCAGAAGGAGAAGAGAGAATGACAGAGTTTAAACAAATATTGAGTAAACATGAAAAACCAAAAGCGGACTTTCATAGACTTCTTTGGGTTTCTGTAGCCTACCATTTTTCAAGGTTTCACACGAAAGTAACGTTAGTGTTCAAAGGGTTTTTTGACCTCAGAGAATTTAAAAAAAAAATCCCCTGGGAAAAAAATATTAAAAACAAAAACGGCCCACTTTTTCCGATGAGGGGGCTGTGGGTTGGAGGTGACTTTTTGGGGTGTTGAGCCCCGCAGAGGGGCTTGCCATCCCTTTTTTTTGGACGCAATTTCCCAACAACGTAAACTGCCCTCCCCGCGGAAACACAATTTCTAAATGGCATGTAAAATGGCAAAATGTCCCCTTTTAGAATTGCAAAAGGGTTAAAAAAAATTTTTACTCTCTGGCTCTATCAATTTTACATCTGGTCGTTCTTTTGTGTGTTTGTGTGTGTGTGTGTGTGTGTGTGTGTGTGTGTGTGTGTGTGTGTCTGTGTGTGTGTGTGTGCTTGTGTGTATGTGTGTGTGTGCATGTGTGAGTAGATAGATGTGCTTAAGCCCAGCGACGCAAAGGCCAGTCACAGTGCTGTGCATGGTAGATGCATGCATGCGTGTCGCATGACTGTATGTGCATCTACGTGCACATGTGTGTGCATGCGTACATGCATGCGAGTGTCTGTGTCTGTGTGTGCACACAATCATGTGTGTGTGTGTGTGTGTGTGTGTGTGTGTGTGTGTGTGTGTGTGTGTGTGTGTGTGTGTATGTGTGTGTGAGAATGTGTGTGTGTGAGAGTGTGTGCGATAAAGCTCTGAACAAGCATGCACTGAAAGCTACATGTGATATAAACTTCATGTCTATAATGCTGATGGATCTTATGTGATCACAAAGCCCAATATGCCAGATTTTTTTTCATATCACTATGCCAATGCACACTCCCCCTAACCCCCTACTCCCCCAAAGATCATGATACTGAATGTAAATAAATCAACTTCAACCAACTTAAGTCACTTTCTTCCATGTAAAAACATTTTTTGATTGTATGTTAGTTTGTTTTTAAACATTTCATGCTACATGTGAAGTCCTGGCCTTTAAGCATATGTTGGGAAGTCTGGCTTTTAAGTCAACGAGTTACTTCTGCCAGCTGTTTAACTGACCAATGAAATCCTTACAAAAGAAACCTGGCCTTCATTGCATGTACCAAATACCATTCACAGAGCATCATACTATATCTATCAATTAACACAATATCATCCAATAACCAAAAATTCCACCCCCACCATTTTTCTTTCCAAAAAAAAGCAAAATCTGAAAATTCAGAATTTCAGCTTCTATTTTCCAAATGTGAAAATCCTGAAAAATGTAGGAGGGTAGGCACTTCTGAATTTATCCTTCCAATATAAAACGATGTTTAGGGAAAAGGTATAAACCTAACCTTGTCCAAAATGTGTTTGATATTGGTTGGGTAAAGCATTCAAAATAATGAGCTCAGAAAACCTTAAAATTTGGGTCTTAAAATCAAATGGAAAGGAGCTTAAACTGTGACATAAATCTAATAAAGACAAAATGTTCCACAACAGATAGTCTTAAAAGACAGGCCTTCACAGTGAAGATCTTTGTACCAAGGATTTACTGTTCACACTTCACGAATATCAGGAAGAAAGACAGCCAGGCACTAGCATCTGGGCAAGTGAGCAGTAACATCTTCAGACAGTGATTTCATTTCACTAGCCATGGAAAACTAATCTGATACTATTGGGTGAACACGATATTACACATACAACACAAATATTTTGAAATACAGTACAGAAGGATGTCATAAGCACATAACCTTTCTTTCTAATTGAATAATATTTGAAGATTTTTATAAAAAAAATGCAAGTCCACATCTTAAAGGTAATAGAACACAGAGGAATATGAAAAGGAATTTTACAAAGCAATTAAGATGTGTGAATGTACTCTACATTTCAGAATCAGCAATTTTTTTCTATGACATGCAATCTTTCTGAACAAACACACTTCTCAAAAACGCGATCGTTTTACATATGACATTCTAGACATTTAAAATGTTATTGATTAAAATAGTTTCCAATCTGCTACTTTTCTGCTACAGCACTTGGTAACAACCAATAATCATCAATTCCATATATTAAACATGCATGCTCAGGTACAACATTGATACACACAGTGAAACACAAACCTGCAATGGCCAGACTTATGGTACCAATGTCATAATTCATGGATCACAGATACTTAAAATTCTTTTTATTTTTACAGTCATATCCAATGATTACATTTAAACAGAAAGAATACAACCAACTCCAAACTCAAATTTTTCATGTTAAGTATCAGAATCTCATGCCATTATGGCTATCTGTTAATTGCAGAGAAATAACTGAGTGCACATTATGTTCAAGAAATTACAATAATGAATCATGCAGATATGTTAAGAGTGTTAACTTCAGGATAAATGAATCAATATCAATCACTGTTCCCACCCACATGACCACAAACTTTGGAAATTAGTCACTGATCCTAGGCACAAAGTTGAACTTGGTATACAAAGTCTATGTACATGTCAAAGGGAGGAAATACACACAGTTATCTCCTCGCCTTTGCAAGTAACTTCTGTCTCCTTAGTCTCTGTGGTTTACGTCATTTCCCGACTCTTTTCTTCTGTTCTTGGTTTT
>JAFLJL010002434.1:0-26047 GCA_018398815.1 Conus ventricosus | reverse complement strand
CCCCCTCGAGTACGACGTGGTCGAGTTTCTCTATCGGGCCGGGACTAACCACCAAGAGAGAACTTTACTGGCTCAGGCCAATGGTGCCCGACGTTCACACACAAGAAAGCCCAAGATCAGAGAATTTCTGTCCCGTAAGCGTCACGACCGCATTCTTTGCAGAAACTAGCTTTGCGAGAGGTTTCCCACATCTAGGGTGGGTTACGTCAGGAAGGGAAATATTGATGGCTTGCCCATCCCCCAGGTTTTTAAAGACAAATTGAAAAACATCAACCAGTACTTGGGGAACCTTATTACTTCAATTGATACTGAACTGTTCGACGCATTGGTTGATGAAAGCAGTATCTCCTAGGACGACAGGATTTCCTAGTATAAAAGAGTCTAGTAGTAATGCGTTCCTAGTATAAAAGAGTCTAGTAGTAATGCTACTGACAGACAATACGTGATGTTTGTGTTATAAGAACTCGTTGAGTGGCAATAGATATTTATTCTCCACAAGAAACAGTCCTATATTCACGAACTCCCTCCCCAGATTTGTTCCCCCTTCCCCCCACAATTGCTTTTAAAGTTTGAGCCGGGTCCCCAAAGTAGAAAGGAACCTCCGTGTTTGTACAGGAGAAACAGGGCTTTTTACCCTTACAGGAACATGGCTGTTAACCCCAAGTGGATAGAGATTATTAACTTGCGTCACTAGGGACAATAACCCCTTTCGTCTTCCACGACGTTCCAGAAGCCGACGTCTACTCCTTCCTCACGCCTGCCGTCAGCTTGGTGCGCCTAAATGTCTTGTAAAGGCAACGTGGACGGTCTCACGTAATCAAATTGCAATTATTTTACTCACCAACAAACATGTGGTTCACGCTGCAGAAACTGCTAAGATATGCTCCTCAACACGGTCCGCATAAGTCCATACTGGACTTGTTGGGCATAATGACATACCGCGGTACGCCGATTTATGAAAGCCTGCAAGTCTATGAAATGTTGTTGGACCGTCACTCAACCCAGGTGGTCAAGGTAGTCTTCACGTCAGTTTTGAAAACTCAAAAAACCTTGAATGCTTTCTGTTTTCAAGCACAGAAAGCATCAGACGAGAAATTGGAAAAGCATTTCAACCGGAGACCATATCTTTTTGAGGCGGTTGACAGAATGGTCAGAAAAAGGTTATATTTACCGTACGTAAACCATAAAGAGAGAGAAACGTTCTTTACACACTTTCAGAAGGGCGGGGCCTTTTTGGTATTTTCCCATTTATGAGTGGTTAACCCAGAATTCAACACGGTTCATTGGCAAACGGCAGTTCTAACATCTCCATTATGCTGTGGTAGAATTCCTGCTATAGGGCCGGAGCAACCACCCAAAGCGAACTTTATTAGACTGAGTAAAGATCCCCCACCGATGATCAGCGAGTTAGCTACTATCCCCAGGAAAACACTCGTGGCTGTGAGAAGAAAAATCATAGAGTATCTGTCCGGTAAAGCCTCGCGACCCCGCATTCCTTGCAGAAACTAGCTCTACGAGATGGCGTCCCAAGCAGCTATGTGGGGTTTTTACGTCAGGAGCGAATAAATATGAACGTTTGCCCAATCCTACCATTATCAAAGACAAAATCCAAGGTACATCAACCATACTGGGGGTTTGCTGTTCCCCCCACATCGAGCCCGGTACAAATCCCCCAGCATAACCTCCTTTGTTTTTTTTATTCTTCTCGACTCTGTAGTAAAATAAATGTTAACAACCAAGACGAAACGAGTCCAATGCATTAGTAAAGATCAGAAGGATTATACTCAGGTGATTCCATCAGTTTCCTCACAGATGTATTGTTATTTCTCCCCATATTGGCGGTACAGTTAATTTCCAACTGGGTAGAATAGGAGGTTGCTTTTAATTGTTGAGGTGGTAAATAATAATAAGAAAGGGGTTCCCGGGTTTTTTCGGAGCGCGCGGGGATAACTTGAACCTTGTAGACCTTTGTCCCTCAGCACGGAGGTGGGCACTTTAGTCCACGGAGCTGGTCGGTTTAAGGACTGCCCAAGAGAAACCGAAACCCTGGAAGAACAAATTCGGGCTTTGTCCTGCTTCCTCTGTAGGCCAGTGACACTCCAACACTTTTATATGTTGGGCGTGGTATAACGATGACGCGCAGTGGCGGGGCGGTGTCCGTCACGTTATCACTGAGAGGGGGCAGCTCACGACAGCTTTCGCCCTCGTCCAAAAGTCACTTTCGTCACTTTAGTTTCCAATTACACAGGTCCCAAAAGCGTAAGTAGGGCCAAGCGAGCATCACGACCAACGTCACCAGCGTTTCTCCAAATCATAATTAAAGACGAGCAGAGAGACGTCGCTAGTTGTTTTTTTTTTTTTTTTTTCCCCTTCCCTGTAATAAATAATAACCCCGGTTTTTTCTTCAATCTTTTTTTCCCCCCCTTTATTGATTGCTATAAAAGGTGGGCTGGGGAAAAGAATAGTGACCAATTGCCACCTCGCCATCGTCATCATGTGCATTCGTCTAAAGATTACATCCCGTCAAAGACCGGGCGTGTTTTTTCATAAGGAATTATCCTGGAAAGAGACATTGTATTTACAACAATACCATTAAACTTTTCTCTGGAAGTTTGCCCCCCAAAAAAGGGAAAATTATGCTCTATACCCTTTTACGTGAGCCAAGAAAATGAAGGACTTTTCGATTGAGCGATGTTCTGATAACGCCGAACTCAAGCAGTACCGCAAGGATTGGATTTTCAAATCGAATTTTCACAATGTATTACACGAATGTGACGCTGAGTCGGTAACAACAATCACTAGAAGACAAGTCGGTAAATTTGAGTGTGTACTTCGCTGCCAAACCACCCGGAACGGTAGCGTAGCAATGAAGCGGATTTTTGTGACATAAATCAGCCGATACTTTGATACTTATTAGACAGTCCAAAATTTTCCGGACAGGAGAAACCCCACACATGGAAATGGAGGTTCGTCTTGGGCTTCCTTTCAAAACCGATCGAACGAAAAGATTATTTCTTGTACGCGGCTATGACGTACACCACCCTTGCCAACGGGATAGACTTCCATCCCCACCCCTGCACGAGGCATGCAGATAGAGATTAAAGGACTACGTTTTGTTTGTACCTTAATCCTTCGAAGAACCAACAAGGCGTTTCTTGAGACGTGGATAATCACTCTACCATCTTTCGGTTTTAATTGAAAAACCAGGTGTCCCAGCTTGGTTCCGGGATCGTAATGATGAGAAGTACACACCACACTCTACATTAGGAAGTTCCAGCCACTCCTCCTGAAAAGACAAGCTTCCTCCCGAAAGAATATAGGAACGTTTGTTTTACCGTCTTGACAAATTGGTAATATGTTGGATGGGAGTATGTTGATCCATTGGTACTTGTGACGTGAAGGATTTCTGTATGGGTCCAAAGGGTAAGGCGCCGTATCAGATTATGACTCGGTGACAATAAGTAAGATTTGAAGTAATCGTTCCGACCCAAGTCTTTTTTTGAGCATGAAGACTGATCACGCGCGTTTGCCCAATCTATGTTGAGAAGTGTGACAAAGAAAAGGGAATGTGTTTTTTGTTGGCTGTGAGCGCGTCTAGAGACCAAGGCCAAGGAGATAAACTCTATAATTGTTTTGAGGATGATGTCCTCAACGAGTTGTAGTCCTGTTCTATTGTAATTTGATTTGGCCCCTACACAAACCTTTTATTTTGGTCCTGTTCTATTGTAATTGGAATTGCCCCTTACTCAACAGCTTTATAAAAAAAAATGTACATGATGAATAAATACAAGTAAAAATTGACTGTCCTCTCTGTTATTCCCCACATTCTCGTTCTCCTCTGTTCTCTCACATTCAGTGCTCTCTTCGCCTTGCTCACTCTCCATCTCTCTCTCTCTCTCTCTCTCTCCTCTCTCCTCTCTCTCTCTGTGTGTGTGTGTGTCGCTATCTTAGCAAACCACCAAGCATTCACCATAGAAATAAACATGATCTCGCGTTTGAACTAAACATGCTCTAAACATGCACTCTCTCTCTCTCTCGCTCTCTCTCTCTCTCTCTCTCTCCTCTCTCTCTCTCTCCCTCTCTCTGTGTGGTGTGTGTAATATTGATCTCCGCGTTGACTAAACATGCTCTAAACATGCTCTCTCACTCTCATCTCTCTCTCGCCCTCTCTCCTCCTCTCTCTCTCTCCTCTGTCTCTCATTTCTCTCTGTGGTGGCCATGTGTGTGTGTATTTGTGGTGTATTGGTGTGTGTGTAAACGCAATCCTTGAGCAAACCAGCCAACATTCACACGAGAATAAATTTTTAATGAGTCACCTCACGTTTTGCATACCTAAACATGAACGTTGTATAACAAATCAACACAAATAAAAGCAAAGGAAACACATAGCAAAATAAGCATACACATATGAATTACGATGATGGTTTACTTGGAAAAAGACGCAAATGAAACTGTTTCAAGACGCCGCACGTGTCAGCAAGCCATCCTGCGCATCATCCGCCCTTTCACCAGCGCCGGCTAAGTTCGTCATCTGTAAACTTTACATCCTTATGACGTCCGTAATTCTCTGTCATGCATAACAACCTGGATCCAAGTAACGGAACCACTTTGATAACCACTCCTAATATTTCAATGACGTAAAAAAAGAGGAAATTATTGTTTCGATTTTTCTTTGTGTCGTTGTCCGATTGGTTTACGTCCGTATCCCCTATCAGTTTCAAACACGTTTATCTCACTTACGCCAATGGATGCGTTCGTGGTCCCCAGCTTTTCGGCTCGGAGACAAATTTCTTTCCATCTTCCTTTGGTAAGAAAGAGAGCTTCTTCCACCTGCTTGCCTACATCAAATTTCCCACAGACTCGTGATGTGGCATCCAGAACGTAGTCCAGGAATGCAACGCCTGAAATTGTTCTGGATATGCTTCCAACGCGCTTTTCGGTACTCAGCAGATGCGACCCGGGGTCATTTTGGTTACCCGTCTTACGTCCTTTTGATATTTTTAATTCATAGCACTGTTGGTCTTTTGTACGTATCCCCTTAAACATGGACATGGTGTCGTACGACTAACCGACCAAGACGACCAAAGCTTAGAAAGGATGGGCAGGTGACTACAACCTCGAATATCAAGTCGTCTACCCGCCCTGGGGGGGGGGGGGGGGTGGGTTGTGGGTGTTAACCCACATCTTTTCAGTACGGCGTCCCTTTTCTCGTCCAATTGAATCTTTTCTTTTCCTCCTCCCCACATAAAGTAATTCCCAAGTAGATAAAGAAACAAACCTACAACCTACAGAGAGAGCGAGAGAGAGCGCACCCATGTCTTTCTTGTAAAAGAGCGAAACATTTTCGTGGCCCTGTATATCGGACTCCCATTGAACCCGAAGATTACGTTAGTCGTATAATCGGACCAGGGGGAAAACGACGTGGCCACATAGACCAAAAGATTTCACGTTCAACCTGCTCGCCCCTAACAACGAAAGCTACGATGGATGGTGGGAAGATGTGCATGAATGACGACGATCCTTCAAAGAAAATCTACTAGCTGGTTGGACAAACGGGAGGAAGCTCGCAGTATGCGATATGGTTATTACTATTTCTTCACAGGGCCAAACAAAAAAAATGGACAGAGCATGCTTGGACAACATTCGGCATGACCTCCCCATGCCGCAGATTAACAATGTCGTCATTTGGCTACACGACATGGTGGGGAACGGCGCTACCCCGGTGTCGCGATTGGTTTTTTTGCGCAAGACGTACTATCGGACGAGAATCGAGGTCTGATATCTCCCCCCGGACGATCGTGAAGATATCGCCTACATGGGTAAAATGGTCGATCCTAGTGGTTTACAGCGACATCATAAACTGCAATTGTCGAATGCGGAATTCCACGAGTGGGCGCTAAACTTCTAGTCGGTTCAACGCAAAAAGCACGATGCTCGTGTATTGTGATCTCAAAAACTTATTTAACGCTCTTTGTTCTTCTTTCCTCACGCAAGTTTGGTGACTAAAACGAGGACTCACCGCCACACATGCCATTTAATTGATTTCCTTTGGTTGATTGTACAGCTGCTACCAGTGCGCTAAGGTGCTGGGCCCAAGAACAGCAAATGCGAATCTTGATGGCGAATCAAGTTAAATCTTCTGACGTTAAGAATGTCGAGGAAAAAACACAGTACTTGATCAAATGAATTCCTTCATCGCTTACTTGATGGGGAGTTACCAACTGGGTTGCAGTTAAGCCGAAGCGCGACTTGTTGACCAAAAACGAAGGAAGGATCAACCCATTAAACAGTTCAGAGTGGATAACTAACAGTTCTCATCTACGAAATAACCCTAAACCTTTGAGTGTATTGTGGGTAAACGAAGCAGAATGAAGAAAAATTATTACAATAACGTGACTATTCACAAAGACTAGTTTTAATTTATCTCAACGATCCGTCGCCTCCTACTCCTACAAAAAACCGATGGAGGACATCTCTGGACTGGACCAAAACAACTTTTTTTTTGTTCCTTTTCTGCAGCTATTTTGGTAATTATAAAACGCTCTTGTTAGCTATATTTTTTGTACAGTTATCGCTCAAACCCAAAAATGTGGATTGCGCGAGTGTGATAGATGGAAGAACTATTCTCCAATCTATACCAAAAACTAAAAAGAAGCTGATCAATCAAATAGTATTTAACTGGTTCTTTTGTCATGTTGTCAGTTTGTTGAACCAGGGGGAAAATGGCGTTCTTCTTCTTCTTCTACTGATTAGCAAAATACCATGTAGTTTCCAAGCATCGTCGAGTCCTATAATCCTTGAACGAGCTGGAAAGAAGGATCCACTTGCGGATCTTGTTTGTTTAAAACCTGGAGATCAGTAAATAACGAACGGTCTCGATTGGTATTTGCCCCGTTTGACCTTATCTCCTTTGGCCTTAGGGAATGTCCTGGGCCTTTCATACGCAGCGGAAGATGAAGAAACAGATATTGATTGGGGGGGTTTAACGGGTTGGTAAGTTATATCGACACGAGCTGGAGCAACAGGGGCAGAGTTTACGTAATGTTACATGCTACAACAAGACATTGCTCAAACTAAGTATGGTATATGGATGGTGGGGAAGTTATAGTAAATTTTTAGTGGCAGTGTATTATAACTCAAATATGAGTTAAAGCGGTATTATTTAGGTTTTGGATTTACGGGTGTCGTTTATTGAATGCGGTTTAAAGATAAACAAATATTTAGGGGGGTGGTGGAATGAGGGTAGGGAGGGGGTTGAGTATGGGGGTTTGTTGTATGTTTGAGGGATATGGGTGGGTGTTTGTAGTTAGGTGAATGAGGAAGGAAGGGTTAGGGGATGTGAGTGTGAAAAGTAAAGAAGGGGTTAGATTAAAGTACATAATGAAAGGTGATAAAGGATTATAGGGGGCATTTGTAAATATTATTTATAGTTCCGGTACCCGTATGGGAGGTAAGTCTACCAACCTCGTTGCCAGTATCCTTCTCTGGGAGGTACATCCGCCCCGGTCCAGGATCCCGCTTCACGATGGAATAAAAATCATGTCACTCGTCTCTGGATGTGATGTACAGGCTTTCGACGATTTAGCAAACGCGACCGCGAAGATGACATCGTTGTCCACCCATTAGGGGGGGGGGGGGGATCAAAAAAGTAGTTGCCCGCAAAATTTTTATTTTTTTTCTACCACCGGCGACCGTCTAACGAACCACTCTATCCCACTCCTGGACGCCGAGAGAAAGGAAAAATTAGTGTACAACTGAACTATTTCTTCAAAAAGATCGATGCAAAAAAAGTTTCTGATCTTGCGCGATCCTCTGGGCCATGTTTCCAGCTCCCCATTAATAATACTGACAATACGGGAGAATTAGGATATTAAACGTGTATTTTCGTCCCTTTGTTCCCCCTCTCCCCTCTTACGAAGAAAGTGGGAAGGAAAAAAAATAGGCCAGAATATAAAGTTTTTCTCTCTCTCCTTGTGAGACTATAAGGCACTCTCCGCTTGTTTTAGAAGTTCAATCATGGCCCGATAAGCTGATGAAGTCTTACACGTTGTGTCACATGAAGACGTGACACCATTCACGAAATGGTAAATAATGATTGATCAAATGTGTTTGGGTCGGAAACTCAGACGTTTTGAATGAAGCGAGCCCAGAACAAGAAACCTCAAATAACTTTACCCTGGTTAACAAAATCCGCCTGGCAAACTTCAACTGCTTTACACTCTCTCTTCCGATCAGTCAGTATTATGCAACTTCATCAAGATGTGAAACGATTCAAGAAAGTGCGAACTGAAGACTTAGAAAGGTCTACTACAACCTGTAGAAGAAACAAAAATGGAGCAGCGAAATCAAAGATGAAAGCCAAAATACTGATTAAAAAAGCCATGGAGAAGCTTCACAAAACCGTCGATCGCTACCAAAAACCGAAAACTGAAACGTTCGGCAAACATCAGTTGACGACCAAGAAAAAAGCGCCAGCCGTGACAATTCAGAAGCGTCTGGAGCGCACAGGCGGCCGCTTCTACAAGGAATTCAACGCGTGTCTTGCTTCATCTAGAAAAAAATCTGTTTAACATCCCCTAAAAAAGAGGAAATCCAAGGAAGAGGTTACTTCTCATAAACCTCAAAAGACGGTCCTCATTGTCATCATCGTCCGTCAACTGAAGAAGAAGAAGAACAACAACAACAACAACAGCATCAAGCAGCAGCAGGAACGGCTGGCATTATGACCAAGAAAAGGCAGCAAGCAGCCGCGACAATGCAAGAAGCGTCCTGGAGCAGCAGCGACCGCTTCTCAAGGAATCAGGACGCGTGTCCTTCTTCCTACAAAAAAACCTCAGTTATCACCCCTAAAAAAGATGAACATCCTAGAGAGTTACTTCTCATAAACCTCAAAGACGGTCCTCCTATGACCATCATCGTCGTCATCTGAGAAGAATAGACAGAACAGAACAAACCAACAAAAAACACTGTAAAAAAGGCAGCAGCAGCAACGGCTGGCTAAACCTAAAGAACTTAAGAAAACAGCTAAGAATATTTTCATCGTCGTCGTCAGAGTATACGAAAACGAGAAAAAAAATGAAAAGGAAGAGAGGAAAGGAAAAAAACAAAAGGGAGGGGGGATAATGCAAGGCAAGACATATTCTGTAGAAATTACTTTTTACCTTACTGTTGCTTCTTCTTGACTGTGGTATCATGAATAAATGCATATTTTTACAAGATACTAGACGCGTTATTACAGTGCTTGGTTACGGAAGTACGGATCTTTTAAACAGAACAAGATACTCACGCACGATTTTTGCCCGCGCTCGCTCAGGGTTGTTCTTACTTTGACAGAGGTGGAAGAAACCAAATTCTTGTAGAACAAAGGGATAACCTGTTTCCGGCGTCCCATGGGATTCCGGGAAAATCGACGTTTTATCAAAAAACACCTCGAAAGTACTTGCGGGAAAAAGAGTCCTCAATTGTAAACCTCTTCCAGATGATTAAGCTGGTACTTACACTCCAGAACTTGCAAGCGGCTTTACGCATTACCTTAACTATAATTCGAAAGAAAAGAATTTTCGATGCAGAAACACAATCCCAGACTAATCTTAGGATACGATCTCTTTACCGCATATAAGGACTATATGAAGATACTTTCTGCCCTTGGACGTAATGATACTGGGACGAAATCAGCCACGAGTTTTTCTCTGCTGCCTGCATCATGAAGAACTCTCTGGAAAACAGAGGACAACCAGCGTTAGCCTTAGTCGTTTTATCAGAACACTTCCGGGTAACTTCGCGGTCCGAATCATTCTTTGAGCTGGTTGATAGCGAAATCGCTTTTTCTGACAAAAAGATCCTCGCTGTGGTTACTTCGTGATCTTTGGCGAAGCAGCGATTAAAAAATCGCCCCGTTTACACATATTGACCGAAACCGGCGGTTTAAAACCTTACGCGATTTTTCCAACTTTGTCATTATAGCGTGGCTTCTTTGCCGGGACAATCAACAACAACAACAACTCCTTCTTGCGAAAGACAGCGAGAAACAGCAGCAAATAGCTTATCAAAAACAATAACCGCTATCGCGGTTAATCAAAGAAAACCAACGTTCTTCAGTCGCTGCGCCAAGAAACGCTGTCATAGGAGACGAACCGCGGTCGTTTTGTCGCGGTTTCCAGTTACCAAGAGGGCCTCTGGTATATCGATTGATGTCCAGAGTATGGAATGTAGACGCCGCACGAATAGCATTCGTATCACTGCCAGGAAAACGGCGAACGAGAAGAAATCGTGTCTTAATGCTTACGGCGGGATCGGACATGAAGAAAGGGAGCTTTCGATATACTAATATTAACGTCTTGCCTCGATGTCGGGATTTCCATCAATCCAAACGCGACCCATTTTCTTTTTGCTGGTCCAACGTTTTCTTTCGTACTCCTTCGCTTCTTGACGATCGTGCAAATGAGCGGTCGAGTAAGATACTGTGATAAGTGCTTCTTATTCCTTTTCGAATCGTTTTTGAAACTGTTTTTCCACCCTCATCTCACTCGGACTCGGTCAACCCTAAAGAAGAGAAATGGGTGCGATGTATCTTAAACGAACTCGGCGGAGAAGAGGAAGGGGATGGAGAAAACCGAAACTCTGCAGGAGTTAAACCCGCCAGTTTGCTACGCGCCGGTAAGAATTGTCATGCATCGAGTCCCGTCGCTAAAAAATCAAACCCATTATATTTTTCCAGTGCTGATGCGGTTTAAATAGGAGACAAATTTGATGAAATACTAGATCAGGGACTACCACGAGCCAAAGATATTCGATTTAACAGCCTTAAAGCACGCAAGGATCAACTGAAGCCATCTTAAAAAAAAAAAACTCCTGTAACCTATGGGGCCCTGAGCGCTAACGTCACTCCCGACGTTGTTGTTAACAACGGCCAATATTTTCTAGATCGTGAGATAGAACGATGCCCTTTTTGAAGTCCCTAAGCGCCTCTTCAAACGTATCGCATTAAAGAAAAGCCGCGGATCGTGTTTTCAACTGACCAAGACATGGCGATGGTACTACATTACAGGAGCGCGCGCAAAGGTTTCCTGAGAAAGATCGGTCTACTTCATTTTCGATAATGAAGAGTCAAAACTAGCCTAACTGTCCTGGAAATCTACGACATATTGAACCGTTTTTCAATCATTTTTGGGAAAACCGATTCGAAGACGAACGAGAGCAACTATAAAATTATCTTAAGAGCGAACGAGATTCCGCTGGTCGTCTTAGACGTTTCATAAAGATAAACAGATCGACCAAAGCTGTCTCTGGCAACCTATTACAGGTTCTGACATTAGGAGGGGCGAGAATACCAGCTTTCGTAAATACATGAACTATTTCCGAAAGCGCGTCTCGCGCCCCTATACAAAAACTGGTACTAAAGTGGCAGGCCCATTTCGAAATTGTGTGTTCCTCCCTGGAAGGAAATAGAAAAAAGAGACAGGAAACGATCACCACTATCCCCACTTTTTTGAATAAATTGGAGAATGAAAGACTCCGCTCGAGCTGATGTGGCGATTCTCCAGGAACAACACTGTGCTAAAGCACCGACGCCATACATTATTAACGTTGGTCATGAAAAAATATTTTTTCTCAAAGTGAGAAAGGAAGAAGAAAAGAGGACGAAGGTGTTTTCTTTTCGACTGATTTATATCAAAGCACGCTAGTTTAATAACAATAACGTTATTCAAAATTTAACGTCGTTCGCGCAGAGGGAACTACGCTCGGTTAGACATTACTCCGGTCAGTGTGGATTTGGGCTGCCATTAATCCGCTCACAGGATTTCCTGGATAGCTTTCTTTCCAGAACACCTACTTCATATCGCGGCGGAAGAACGCCGGATTCATCCACTCGGAAAGAGAACGCGCGCCTACCTATGAAATGGACGTCCTTTTAATATCATTTTGCCGTAAAAAACGACCCCTCAAACACGGGTTTCATTCCACGCAATCACTCTTTCCCTTGGTGTGAGAACCAATTGCTGTATAAATATATGGTCCCACCAACAAAGGAGGATGTCGCCGCTTTTTGCGAGGCGGTCGAAGTGCCCAAAAAAAGTGGAAATGAGGAGGAGGAGGTAGGGACGCGAGGATTTTTATAGCAGTTTTTATTGAGGACTTTCGGTTTCTTCAAAGAAGTTCCAGAAATGACCATAAACATTTTAAAATGATTCTTACTCGCGGCGATGGCAACGAGTGATCCGCATGGCCCTGAACGCGATTATCGCCGGCTTCGTGAAAACTTATAGTGCTTAAACACCCCCATAGTCATTAAACTACCTCCCTATCCTCTTTAATTCTTTTACTTTCTTCTTCTTGCGCCAGGAAGAAAACGGTCCTTATGTTTTTGTAAATCACTATCCTGATCTTTTCGCCAAAAGACTGCGCGCTTTACTTTGTTTCGCACATTCAAGAAGAAGAAGAAAAAGAAAAACGCGCCATCACGAAACGCAGGAAGAGAATAATCGCACACAAACCGCGTAAAGGATGGGAAGGGGAAATCCCGAAGGAGGGACAAAGAAAGCTGTATGGAGTCTGCAAGCTCAACGCATCATGGGAATGGAAGAAGAAAGGGAGGGAAGAACAGAAAAGTTGTAAATAAGTTGTGACAGGACTGAGACACAACACAAACCCACAGAACCATGTTGCAAGCAGCGTTGGATGCAACGTGTTGAGTCGCAGGCTATGGAAGGCTCCCCGAGCCACCTCGACCACCACGCTGACTATTTACACGAGTCGATACGTACCGAATCTTAGAAAAGCTACCGAGCGTCCGCCAAGATTGTGCCTTGGATACCTCAGAATTGTACCTTGAACTTATGAAACGGCTGAGGTTGATCCGAACGATCTTCCAATCTCAAAGCTGCGAATTGTCTGGGGTTCGGTCTCAACTTCCACGAAGTGGAGTTCGTTTCCCAACCTGTGCTACTCCAGAACATTGGAGAGCTTACGTGCGAACACACGCCCATTCGATGTGGACGCTCAATACGAGACCAGTTCAATAGAGGATATAGACTTTGAAAATCCGTATGTTTTGCGGGTTCACTACCGAAGAGGAAGAATCAATTCCACCGGTCGAGATCTGTGTTCAAGGTCCCTGTGTGCCCAGACCGCGGTACTCATGATCCTTCCGCATATGGTATGCCGCGCCGGAAGCGAAGCGTCGCTAATTCACCTCTTCATAGGGTCCTGAGATCTGAGGCAGAATCCAATTAACGCGATCCTCTTCCATCAACATGATCCTGCCGCGGTAGCGACATTTGGCCTGGCTGCTGGAGCGCACGAAGGATCCTTACCACTTTGATAAGCGTTACCGGGTTTCAGATACCCGTCGTCGAAGGCGCACAAGAAAGACTGGGAAATAGCTTCTTTCACGTGTACAGTGAAGTGAAGAGACTATACGTAGTATGCTAGTGCTACGAGACAATGCCCTCCCGCGAGAGGGTGGCTACCATGGACCATGCGGCCGAGTCCGCTAAATTCAGTAAAAGAATGCTGTTCACCCCGCTTGTCACGAACGAGCATAGACAATTCGGGCAGAATTGTTTCGCTGTCACGGGACTGCTTTATGTCACCGAGGCCCGAGACCGAGTATATGTTGTGCGCGTTTTGATTGAATACGCACAGACGGGGGGGGGGAATTAACGGTAGGAAGAGATTAAAAAGTATGGTAAATGGCTTTATACGGAGTGATACGTCGCCGATTATGCTAAGATTCAGACAGGAACGAGCAATGTACTGGGAGTGCATAAAGTCAAGGAGCCCCGAAAATGAAGCTGCCTGAACATACTCGGAAAGGAAGTGACCCAAATAGAGGGACGGGGTAGGACGGGAAGAATGGAAGGAGAAATACACCCAATTTGTTTAAGGTTTAGGCTAACTACAACATTAACATGAACTGCTAACCGCAGCAGCAAGTCGGACCTATCCTCATCGTGCTAACATTGACTATAGATTGTACTGGCGAGACGCTCCAATGCTCGCCGCTGCTGAGACTTCCGAGGGTTTATCGAGGCTAATGACTGTGAACCCTACCGCACCCAAACCGCTGATCCTGTGTTCAGGGTCCTCGTGTGGCCGAGACCCTCGCTACACAAAAGATCTTGGAGGGAGCACTGTGCTCGGTGGGCAGCGTGTAGACCATTCGCCTCTACGAACGGGCTTGACTTTGAGCCAGATCTACAAACAGATCATCTTCCACCAACGCGACGTGCCACGCTAGCACGACTTCGCCTGGCTGGTGCACCCGCGTGACGGATAGGTCGTCGCTACCGATAATACCCGCATGTCGCCGAATTTGTCGGTGAAGGAGCGCAGGAACGCCTATTAGAAAGCTGAAAGACCGCTACTTTCACCCGCGTGTGCGAATCAGCAGAGAAACTTGCTGACACACACTGCGTGTTTTAAGGGGGGTGTCTCGGTGGAGAACAATACGAACTAGTGAGGATCTCCAGGTAAGTGCAAGAAACCCCTCGGGGCATGGGTTTTACCCTGAACCGAATCCCAACTGAGACTCTGACATAGATTTCATTCCCGTTCTTTCCTACGAGTTGGAGAATATGTATCTGCTAAAGAAACTGATTGCAAAATACAAGGCAAAGAAGCACCTTATAGGGCATGGTGCCTATGGAATACGCAGGTCCGAGTTGATTCTCGAATGTGCAGGGTGGCTTTTTGCCAGCCTGCAGCAACGGCAACGAGAAAACTCTAGCCACTTTTATCAAGGTGAAGAAGCGCCTTTGCGAAACCCGACTTAGGCATGTCGAAGAAGATCTTCCTCTGTTCGGGGCGGTTCTTCATCTGACCAACACCGACTGTCTGTTGGAAAACGATGCCATATTATGAGGGAAGGGACGTTTAACACGAATTCGGTGATAAGAACTCCTTCGAAGACGGCACAAAAACGAACGCCATTTGGAGACGATACATCCTCGAAAGAACGGATACGAGGGCTTGGAGACTTTCTCTTCCACCGCTTTCACGTCGCTCATTTGCGACGTTCAGTGTGTGATAACTCCAACGTCAAAACGGACGATTCGGGAACCCAGCGACTCGTGACTCGGGAATTTTGACCCAGTGTGAGAAAACCGCGGCCACCCGGTCACTCTGAATCCCATCGGAGCGGATCAGACCGGGAACGGTGCCCGCCCTCACCTTCATGACTGAGAAGCAACGAGAACGGGGTCGTTGCATGCTCCTCATAGAAGCAGCGCCTACAAACCTCTTCGTGTTCCTGGTCTCGAGCGCCCATCTTCAATTGTAACTCTATTCTTATGCGGCAGGTCGTGCCCTCGGAGCAACTCGTAGCAAAATAAAACCATCCGATCACTGTTATAGGTTGCACCAATAGTTCAGATACCACGCGTCCCTTGCACTATTCATCGATCCTCTTACTCCGCGTTGGTGAAGATTACGACAGTATCGAGACGGTCCTTGTCAAGCTGTTGGGTACTACGGAGGCAGCGAGCTACGCACCGCCGAGATCCATCTACCGCCGAACGTTATCAAGCTTGGTGGAAGGACTACCCGTCAAAAAACCGCAAGGGGCCATGAACAAACCAAATACCCCGGTTCGTGGGCACTTCTACGGCGCATGCAGAAGGGAGAGGATAATCGGAGCTTCCCGAAAGTGTTCTTGCTAATTGACAGAGAACAGCAATGGCGCTTGGGTGAAGAGGCGTAAGACGCCTGCAGCCCCTCCACTCTCTCCTGTGGTTCCAGGACTTAATCGAACTGTTACCCTCCTCGTGTGACTTTCCCCTTCAAGAAAAAAAAAACTTTGTAATAAAAAAACGTACAGAGGAGTACAACGGCTTTGAGACGATGGTAGTTTAAGGCCAAACGCGTTACATTATGTTTAAGACGTGTTTTGTGGTTTCGTGCTTCGTATGTTTTAAGGACACATATTACACCCCTCCCCCCGTGCAACCTCCCTCTAACCCGCCACCCCCCCCCCCTCCCCATACAACCCCCTTTCCCTAACCCCCCCCCCGTTTTTGAAGTAATATCAGTTTGAAACACTGGCTTCCATTATGGTTAATAAAGTAAATTTAATCTTAGTATATACGTTATGAGTCCTGTTTTTATGAGATTTAAAATGAGACTGGCACTTCTACGAGCGCTTGCAGAACGGCGAGGATACTTACACAGGCGTGTAGATAGTGGCTTGAATCTCCTCCCCGTGTGACTTCCCTCAAGAAAAAAAAACTTGTATAAAAACGTAACAGTGTGTAACATACTGGCTTTGAGAAGATGATAGTTTAAGGACAACACGCGTTGCATTTTGTTACGAACGTGTTTTGTGGTTTCGTGCCTTCGAATGTTTAAGGACAACATATTACAAACACCCCCTTCTCCCCCCCCGTGCAACCTCCCTCTTACACCCCCTTCCCCCATACAATAAACCCCTTTTCTTCCCCCCCCCGTTTAGAAGTGTATAATAGTTTGAGAACACTGCCTTCATTATGGTATAATAAATGTAATTTTTTAATCTTAGTATAAGTTATGAAGTCTGTTTTTATGAGAATGTAAATGAAACTGGGCACTTCAACGTGCGCATGCAAACGGCGAGGATACTTACAGTGTGTAAGTGGCTATGAGATGATGAGAGTCCCTACCTTGCGTATGTTTTCGGAACACGCGCAAACAATTAGTTAAGAACGTGTTAGTGGCTTTGTGCCTACTCCCCTCCCCCAGCAACCCACCCCTTACCCCCCCCCATACCCCCCTTCCCATACACCCCCCCCCCTTGCCTCCCCAGTTTTGAAGTGTATATAGTTTTTTGACTACACTGGCTTCATTATGATTAATAAATTAATTTTTAATCTTGGTATAGTTGTGAGTCTGTTATGAGATGAAATGAGACGTTTGTACGCGTATGCGTGTATACGTGATTATCGTGCGTGTGTGTGTGCGTATGCGTGTGCGTGCGTGTATGCATAGTGTCTAACTCTCCTTCAGCTCTTTTTTCTCTCTCTCTGTCTCTCTCTCTCTTTACATACTACTCCTCGCGTCCTTTTCTCATACATCTAAATCTCACACAGCAACCCCACAAATGGAATCTTTCTGGTTTTTCTCTTTGCATATCTTTTACGGACCATCTGCATACACAGCAGACAGCACTAAAATCTTACAGCAGTAACGAAGCAAAAAAGTATTTAAACTACTTTGCACTCCCCCTCCCCCTTATTTTAACCCAAAACAGTTCTTCATAATGGCAAGCCGGTTACCAAGGATAAAGACTTTTTTGGAGTTGAAAGAGGTTCTCCATACTTTCGGTCTCTCCCCTTACCAAACAAATTAATTGCCAGATGAAGCGATCAATCGGTTAATAGAGTTTTAAATTTATAGAAGAACGAATATTACCAGTCGGGAATTTTTTCATAACCGAGAGATTTGATCGCTCTATGAAATCCATCACACTCGTAGAAAGTAGATGTTAATACAAGGCATTGCAAGAAGAAGAGACTGACAAAGAATGATGATGATAATAATACCACCAAACAGTTAGTGGAGAACGGCGGCCGCCGGTTCTTCGTTCTTTCTTTCTTCTCCCACTTCTAAATATGGCCCAGTATTGCATGTTACACAATCTTCCCATCAAACATGATATGGGAGTGGATTTTAACGACATGTTTCTAGAAAGTTGTCGGGATATGATTGGTGGATTTTTTCCGGCGCTCTCTGGTGGAGGGCAGCGAGGGCCCAATTCGCCCGCCTCCCTTGTAAAGAGACTATACGTATGATCGTTTTAGAAACTTTTTGAAAGAGATTGGAGATGACCAAGACATTTTCCAGAACTGTTCATAAAAGATTACTTGATCGACGCCATGTCACAAACTAATCCCTTTTCTATAATAACGGAAGAAGAACTCTTTCAATTAGGAATTGGATACAAGCGGCCTGGCGGATCAGTTTTTAACATTTTATTATTTACGGCTTCTTGGGGAGAGCCGTAACCGATTGTCGCAGAAGAGAGAAAACACGGTTGTTTTGGCCATAAATATGTTATTCCCGATCCACAAAAGGATTTTTGGTTTTCTACCCCAACAAAAGGAAATGGAGGCGAGGGAGTTTATAAATTCTATTATTTATCCTAAGGCGCCCCAGAAGCGCTGTAAAGCACAAGGTCGATAAACTCACTAACTCCACCAGTCAAACCCTCAAATATAACATAAATAAAGAAAACTCGATTCGCACACGGTTCTGTCATTTACCCGTCCCTTTTGAAAGATTATATATGATGAGTACTGTTCGCAAACCACCGTCAAAAACAGTTGTTGGGCGTTGGATAAAGCCCTTACGCCATATATAAATTGTAGATGACCGCAAGGAAGTTGGATCAAGCGGACACCCATAAACGTAAAAAGTCAGTTTGCTAAACTCTAGCGAAGAAGAAAAGCGAAGGATGAGAAGAAAGAGAACCAACTCGTTGGAATAAAAAGACGAAGGGCCGTGCGACTAAATCGCCAATTTTCGATTCGGAAAACCGAACAATACCAAGTGACCAATAGCAGCGTGGCGGTAGTAGAAGTAGTAATAGTAGCAGCATAGTAGTAGCTGTAACGATGATGATGATGATGATAAGTCAAGTAACCGACAAAGACACTACTACACAAAAGACAAGCCCGGAGCCCGTTTTCCTGAAGTGGGCTAAACTACCCAGACCTGAGTGGTAGCTGACATTGTTAATGATGAGGAGGAGAACAACCCTGCGGACGAGGAAGAACGACTGGGCGGAGAGGTAAAACAGAGTATCAACGCATCATTACCGATTGGGTAAAAAGCACCGGAGACAGACGAAACCGCAAAGAAAAAATGGGTCCTAATTCAAAGAAACTGGCTAACTGCTGGAATAGAAAAAAAAACTCTCTTTTTTATGGACGAGGGAGTTCCAGGGATGGGACGAAGCCACCGCATGAGGCGAGAAGGGCCACGCTCGATACGCATCAAACCGGTTTTTTTTAAGGAACCGCGCGAGGAAGTGCGGAACATAAAAACATTACGAAATACCCAGGAACTAAAGAACTCGGTTTGACAACCAAAAGAAGAAGATCCAAGATGTTGCAGGACAAAAACGCTTATCAAAAAGCCAACGGGGAAAGGCTCCACAACCTACAGACACAAACGCGAACCAAGCTAATGACGCGGGCCAAAATGTCCTTCGGAAAGGAACTGTAACGCCCGAGGTCCCGGGGGGATTTTAATGATTCGGACATAAATGAAATCGGAATGCGTTGATCACTTTAGAAATAACAGAGCTACAACGATCGGGCCGGGAGCCGCCCGTCCACCTTTTTGATCGCAAAGCCGAGCTGGAGCGTCTTGATCGTCAGTCCTGTCCAAAACCTAGTATGGTTCCTTCCCCGGTGAACAACTGTCCCCCCCCCCCCTCCCCCCCCCCCCCCCCCCCCTGCCTTTCGATCAATATTCAAAAATCTCCAGTAAAGATAGATGACATCGATCGCATCTCTCGTTAAACTACATCAATAAATTTGGAGAGTGGTAAATCGTTCCGAAAATCATCTAGCCGAGCATCTGCAAGGAGACGTCGCCAACACTTAGGTAAAATAAAACGCAGATCGAAAACGCCATAAGTAAAATTCAACGCGCAACTACTCGAAATGTCTGTAATCTGAACACTCAGAGACTGGTTTTGCTGCTAAACGTATGCGAATAGACAATTGCTCGACAGATCTGGAAACAACGCGATGTCGATGGAATTGATAGATGATGAAGAAGAAAGAAGGTGAAGAAATAAATAAACAAACTAGAGAAGAAAAAGAAGAAGGATACTGAAGAAAGAGGAACAAGAAGAAGGAGAAAAAAAAAAAATAATAAAAACAACGAGACTTTTATCTGGCGAAGATGACGACGATGATTACTTAAGCACCAAACCTCCCTTCGAGACTTTTCCTAAAGAAAAGAAGCCGCCAAAAAGCTTACTAACGAAAGCAGCGAACAAAACCACAAAAAAATCGATGAAGTTTTTGAAACGCACTAAAGCGGAAGTTAACGAGCTGCGTCCGCCGAGAGCTTTCGCAGTTTTAAAAAATTGCAGAACGATTCCAGGAAAAAAACATCAAAAATTGGGGGGGGGGGGCCGCCTTTTATTTGTTTAAAGGAAACTCATCCATAAAGAGCCTTGTTGAAGTGCTTTGACAGGCCGAAGTGAAAACATTTAACGGACACCAACACGGTTCTGGGCGAATAAATACCACGAGATTGCCGCCAGGTGACGAATATTATCACCAAACATTGCGATTCTAATGCAAAATGCCTGTCGCAAAAAACTCAAAACAGTTGGTTGCAAAAAACGCGCGGTGAAAGAACTGAACCAGCTTTGCGACCTAAAAAAACTCGGGGCCGTGGAAAAATAACTGGCCCAAGTTTACACCAATGGACGAAAGAGTACGCGAGAAATCTTGCGAATACAACTAGAATTAGACAGAGCCGATTACTGACGGCCGCGGAAAGGTACCAAAGGAATTGACCATCATCTTTCCTTCCCTCGCCGGAAGGAACGCTATAGGTGAATGCGGTTGTACGATAAGCGAAGTGGGGCACTCAGGGCCGCGACTATACGCAAAAAACGGAAATACAACAAACCTACGGAACACGAGGAGTATAATTTCAGCCCAGATAAGAACGAAGAGCCAGAACGAAAGAGATAACGCGTTGGGAACTAACGGATCGCTATTACCAAACTCAATAGACGGCAGCGAGTCTTTAGCTATAGAAACGGACCCTCCTGCCGAAAGGTGGGAGCCACGGACTCAAAGCCAACCACCCCTCGCGCGAAGAATTGGAAACGAGAAATATTTCCTCCAACAAACTGCTAGAAAACGTTAACGAATGGCGAAGTGGATTTTACAAGAAGATTTAAGGGTAAAGACGACGGAGCAGAAGGAACCATCGCCGGGACCGTCCAACCGCGATCGCCGAAGAGAATGCGGGAGAAACTCGAGGATTTCAAGGAGAAAATAACGGAGGAATTTAACACAACAGAAAGAGAGAAGAAAAAAGGTCGTTTGAACCATCTGAACGGTTGCTCGTTTCAAGCCTAATGAACAGCTCGGAAAACGTGCCAGGACGCGCACGCCGCCAGCGAGCGGGAAATAAAAATACGAATGAAAAAAAGACTTTTTACAGTTCGTTAAAGAGATTGATTAAAAAACCAAAGAAAAACGTTACGCGCTCGCGCTCGCCAAACAGCTCTACCGCCCTGGAGCCGGCACTGCTTCGCGTACGAGGAAAGCAAACCTCAAGAGAAGAACGCGGCGTCGCGCGCGGCACCTTCCGGCAAACCGCTGTACCCTAAGCTATTCGAAGACTCTTACCGACACAAAGCCGTCAGCGTCACCTCGTAGGGCGAGGGGTGGAAACCCAAGCATTGCAAGCTGATGCCGCCGATCATTCGCTGGTCCCGACGGTACGGTGTTTTTAGGCAAGGGGTTTTTTACTGATACGGTGACCGTAGCTGCAGATCTCTGAGATCGAAAACCAGATTGTTAACGCGATTAGCAGAAAATTCGCAGAAAACGTCTGCTTTAAAACCAACGGACACTCAACAAAGTCCCGATCACTCAATTTATAGTTCCATATCATCGACGGTCGTAGAGGATCAAGACTCTGAAGAAGAAACCTCCGTTCACGCAACCGATCACGAAGTGTGCTTTTATACACAAACGCATTCATCCTCAGAATTAATTGGATATTTTAATTACAGCGATTATGATAGAGATATACCGCGGGAAGATGGTTAACGAAGTAGCCGAGTCACTTGTGGCCTAAATAGCTGACGAGAGAAGAAAAAGGTAAAAAGCTAGTAAAAAGAACCGGGAACTTTAATGGCTCGGAAGGCAGTTTTGTTGCACAAACGTAAACCCGAAAATGAATACTGAAGACGAGCTGATGATGATGAGGATCACTACTATTAATCAAGGCCCGTCTATTTTTGTTAGTTTGTTTCATGAGGACCCGCTTACAGTACGAACGGCTGCGCAGCCAGCCTGGTTTTGTAACGCGATGGCGCTAGAAAAAGCGCGTTAACTATACGCTAAAATAGTACAAGGCTTAAAGAATTACCACGATGATCCGACACAAGCCGACCTCCCTCTATGGGTTCATTTACAAAAATCTCCAAAAGTGGACGAAGTCACGTAAAACAACAATTTAGCCAGTCCCCTTGGAAAATACCAAGGACAGATGTTTCACGCGAACGAAACCCAATTATAATTACTATAGACAGGCTTGTAATTACGTGCTGTTATCAAGCGTGTGTCATATGCACCGGCTAACTACTAGAAGAAGAAGAAGAAGCAGAAAAAGCAAATTGATCAAATATCTCTCAGCAAATGAATCCACTGGTTACAACGAGATTACATAACCGAAACTGCGAGTCAAAAGGATTACAATCTTTATATAGAATCACCAAAATAATTCTTACATCAACCGAATCGTCACACACACGACTCGTTCCTTTCACATAGCGGTAAGCAAAGAAGGAGAAGCTCCGAACGAACGACCACGACGACGATTGATGAATAAGAGGATGATAAAAACGACGCTGCCACCTGACGAACAGCCGGTCGGGAGAAAAATCCTGCCGCCGCTGCTCTTACCGGATGGTCGGTTCAGAGACCCTAAATGTTTGTTTGTTTTGATGGACGGGGCGAGTTTCGGTACCGGAACGAACACGGAAAGCGTTTTTTTTTCGAATGGTTGTCATCAAGGCCTGCTAGTTCGATTCAACCGTACTAATTTTCGCATCTGTATTGTACTTATACAAAATTAGACTTTGCTCGGAATGAAATAAAAAAAAAATTGTTAGTTCCCAATGAAGCGATAAAGCCCTGTCTTGACCGGGAGAAATGCTAAGTAACATGCGAGGAAGAATAATAGTATTGTTGAAGAGTCCGCCCCCGAAAGAGTACACCACTTTGACCGCGCGGTCCTAGGGTAGTTTTTCCGAACAAATGATTTGCAGTTAGGGAAATCTGGCCAAAACAGAGGCGCGTTTTTGAGGCGCGTCGCCCAGTCTGAGGAGGAAGAAGAATCCGAGGCGGCTTGAGCGAGCAAATAAGGAGAGTCTGTTAGAAATGTCCTTCGAACTCTTTTTCGTGCATAACTTCTGAAATATAACGGGCTTTCAAGTTTGATTTTTTCCCCCCCGCAGAAAAGCGGCTTTGCCGTTTTTGACCATCGCCTCCAGTTCTTTGAATTTATTGACCACCTTATCTTCGGAGGAACGAACCCACCAAGGAACGATACCCAGTTTTTCCCCCCCTGACCAACCGACGAACCAGTTCATGTAATGACCCAAGTCGTTTGGACTCTATCACGTATTGCCTGCTCTGCCTCCTCCGCCAAAAATCCGTTAACTGTCCCCGCATAAATTATGTTTATAAAGATTAGCTCGGTGATGAGGGTGGGCGTGAAATAATCTCCCGTTGAGCTCAATTCCCTTCAGGACCGTCCGGGTGCCCGCATTGGCGACACAGGTAGACCTGATCTCCTGATGTAGAAAGGGAGGGGGACCCGGAATTTCCTCTTTACTCGCAACGACCTGCCCGCGGAATAGTGTAAAGCCTGGATCGTCAACGTATCATCGCTGTAATTGTAACCGGATTCTTATCCGCTAAGACGTGTTTTTTAAGAAAAACTCTGTCAGTTTTGTCCGGTATAGAGTCTTGATACAAAACACATTCTCCCAAGTAGCTTTCGATCGCTGTTTTTTTGCCCCTGAACAGTAAACAACGTCAACCCAAATGCGTCTATCGAACCTCGTCAAGGATCCGATTCATGCAGCAGATAGATTATTATTTACGGGCCAGCATGATTTGTCATCGTCCTAACAACCAGACCACACAATAAAAATACAAGTTCCTCCGCCCGTCAGTCATACACAATATATCCCAATAATGGAAAGGGGTTTTTTTTTTAAGTTAAATATTTATTGCTTTCCGTGAAAATTCGTGAAGTAAACAATATAGAGTCCATTTTCTTCACTAGAGACACTAGCCCCGGGGTTGACGACAGTGAAACCCCACAGGATATCCCGTCTAATTTCCCGAAAGCCAAGCGTCAGAACGAGCGGAGTAAAGAGCGTAAACTGTCCTCCCGTCTCCGCAGATTCTGAGCACAATGAATACTGCATACTCGGTCATAGCCTTCTTTGAGGTATCGTACGTACCCATCCACGGTTTCGCAAACGCCCCGAGGGGCTGGAGAGGTGTTAACAGTCGCTTCAAGAAATCACGAACGGGAAAGGCACGGCGGAATGTCGGTGGTGTCGCGTTCGATCCCACGACAAGACGGTGCGATCGGATCCCAGAGCCCCGTACAGTTCCGCCAACCTGTCTGATATGGGATCAAACGGGTTGTTGTTTGACGGCACCGTAAATCCCCGAAACTATGCGAAAAGTCCCCAGAGTTTTAGGCCGACACAAAACTTTGGTCGAAGTCGCGTTTCCTTCATCTTTTGGATCGCAGGTAATAGGAGAGCGGGAAAGTGTTTCGAATCCTTCGAGGAAGAGGGGCCGATTGCGTGACAAAGTCGCTCGTTCCGCGCCGTAAGGTCTGTAAGTAGATGAAATGATTAGCTCCTGCCGTATAAACCGAACGGGTTGTTTGTCGCGCCCCCCCATAGGTTAATTCGGGGCCTGGTAAACGTAGGAATCGTTAAACTCCTTCCACAGAAAATGGCACCCGCACCGTGCACAGTTCCCGACCCAGGGGTTAAAGCCGGCCTGGCTAAGTTTAGGTCCAGCAGAGCGGCCTAGAATCATCACTAAGTATCGGATTGTCACGACTCTGATCGCCGTGGGCCCACGGACTGTACATCGGAAACTGAAAAGGACACGTGAATCACGGCGTCAAAACGGGCAATATACCCGACTTCCCGAACGGAAAAACGTATCAGAGGTTTTGTAACGCCGGACGGGAGCGCACCCCCCGGGATGTATGAGCGTGGTTTGCTGCAATGCGCCACCAAGAGCGAGGCTTCCGTATGATACTCGCTGCTGGTAGCTCCGTATCCCGTCTTTACCATTCTTTCGAGCCGGCGGATTGACGAACACCCCGGAGCCCGCGGGGCCGGGCTATGACGATGTCCTGCGTCCGCGCGAATTCCGGTCCTTACCAAATAGCAAACCGACCGCCCAGCAAGAGGTTCTGCTCGCACATCCACGAGAAAAGGTTGTTTTCGAACGGCGGAACGAGCGCGAAATAACATAACCAAAATCGGGCCGTTTGCAGCATTGTTCTTTTTCTTCGGGGGGCAAAGTATTGTCCTCCTTGGTAAGGATGAATTCAGACGATGGAAGTAGGCTTAAAAACATATCCAGTTGCGCCTTTTTTTTTTCTCGTCATTACCGATCACGTCTTTTTAAAAGCCTCGACAAGAGCTCATCGGCCCGCAAGCAGTACCACATGGCCAGTTCCGTAAACCAATCGTGACTCTCATAGAGCCGATTAATATCAGCCTGGCGCTCGAAGTACCTCGTTTCTTCGTCGTCCTTCGCAGCTGTTAAAATCTCGTTTAGAGACGCAAGCGAGCCGAGCGCATGATCTATTCCCTCAACCTTGGCTAGTCTTTTGTAGCGCTTTAATATAGCCCTTGCCGCGGCCTATCCAGAGCAGACGGTTGCATTTACCCGTACGCCGCGTTGAATTTGGCTCGATGCGGTTTTTTGACGAGACTGATTACGTTACCTAGCCAAACGCTCATGGGGTTATGGTTTAATATTGCACCATTCTAAACGGGCACGAACTCCACCTCGGCTTCTTTCTTCGGAACGTTGGTAAAAAATGTCCGAAGGGTTGCGATTATAACCGTTCCGTTCGGCGTGTAAGAGTTTTTAGCGACGGTTTTTTTTCGCCTTGGTAAGCCCTAGAGAGTAGAATTCTCTCTAACGACGTCTCGCACGAAGTAGATCGGTTTGCGCCAACACGGTCAATGTCTTAGCAGGATTTTCTATCATGACGCTACAGACCTGCGGCATCCCCTTTGTAAACGGCCCGCGGAAAA